>CM057814.1:70451434-70641434 GCA_030067965.1 Latrodectus elegans
AAAAGTTCATTTTAGAAAAATAAATACAAAAAGATTTCATATATATATATGTCCTATGTACCTTAACTTAGAAGAAATGCTCAGAAAAATAAGTTTACCGAAGATCGTCTTTTCTCACTTGGGAACAGTACTTAATGGATATTGAAGTAGAATCTATCGGGCGGGAAATCATTTCTGATAACTGAAGAAAATTCTAGAAAATGGAATCTGATACAACACCTATTTCCTTTAACTTAAAAATCTCAGAAGTTTCAGAATAAAAATATGGAAATTAAAATTTAGGCTAAAATATACTTGAGACTATTCTTGAAATAGGAAAGAGCTTTAATGGCTGCATGCTTGTGTGAGACTATTTACATTATTATTTATAATTATACATGGAAGAAAAAGAGGAGATTATATAGAGAGCTATTTTAAGATTTACTTTAATTTTACTTTTCGGTATTATTACGCAAGCGTGTTTCGTTTTAAATTTCGGGTGTTTTTTTCCTAGTACTATTAAAAATTAAAACAAATTAACTAAACAATTGACAATTTATTACAATAAGCACTACATAATATCATTCATTCATATATAAATTTAATACATATTTTACTAACTTGAATGTAAAGTAATTAATTATACAGACATTAATTTAATACTTTTCTGTCATATAAGTAGTATATATGTATTAAAATTCTGAATTAGTGGAGGATAGTATATCGCGCACGTAATAAATTATTAATTATTCGTGAATTAATTTTCACAATACGAAGAGAATATTGTGATCTAAATAAATTAATTACATATAGTACATTAATTATGATTAGATTTATTTTCGTCTATGGAGATTTCTTGAAAATTTAAAAAAATTACTATTCGAAGAAAAAAAATTTTATAGTTATATTTTTATATACAGATTTCGTTTTTTTATATATATATATAGAATATTTTCCTAAAATGTATTATTTTTCCAACAGCAGTTACGAAGTGTTGAGTTGCAGTTAACGATAACAAATCACACACAAGTAAGAAATAGAAGAATACTATTTAAAGGAATTATGACAATGTGTTGTTCCAAGAAACATTTCGGAAGACCACATCAACAATGATACAGCGAAGAATACCAGATAGCAAAATCATACATAAAAGCCCCTTCATTCAGACGAAATTCTTAGTTTGAACAAAAACCATGCGCCAAACTGAAACAAAAACCTCGATTCATCAATAGGGAAAATATGCATGGCGGATGACAGACACATGAGGGTTTGAAAGCAACTAACCATGCGCATCCACCAATAGAAGTTCCTCAAAGAAATTAATCGCTTGTGTCTGCGCCCAGACCTTGAAGCGTTCGCTTTCTGTTAATTTTCCCCATTGGAAAGGGATTATAAAAGCTTCATTTTAACGCAAGCCCGGTTTCAGAGGGCTTAGTACGTTATAAAAAGCAACAAAGAACAAATAACACGTAGGAAACACGGATTGTGGTTTTAATCTCGAACCCCAATTTTCGTTTCGATGAGGAAGAAAAAAACAATCATCCGCAATTTTATTTCTATAAGGAAATAATATATTCCTCTTAGTAATGTCAAAATGGCGATGATAAGACAGCTCTAATGGGAGCTAATTATAAGATACAAGCAAAGTTTCAAAACAAGTTTTGGAACAGCGAAATTATGCTACTGAAAATTTAAACCTCTATTAGGAAAAGTATATAAGATATTTTTACTTCTAGTTTAATTTTTCTTTTTTAAATCCCGTTGCCTCAGATGTCAGAAAACGTTCTATTGTGTCAAGCGAATTATTTGCATTTTACACTCAAAAACATCATTTCACACCTGGAAGTTGCAACAGGTACGATAAGGAGGAAGTCACGATTATAAAATTGTGTTTGATGTTTTATTCATAACTGTTCTCTAAAAATTTAAGACTAATCCTTTTGAAACAAAGCACACTTTTTGGTAAGAAGAAATAATATTTTGTAATGAATTTTACCGTCAAAAATGAAAAAAAGTAAGACTCGAAAAATGTATAGAAATATAAAGAAATGTATATATATATATATATATATATATATATATATATATATATATATATATATATATATATATATATATATATATATATATATATATATATATATATATATATATATGCATAAATGTGTTAGTAATTTGAAAATCAGTAAAACAATTTTTTTATGGAATTTAGGGATAATTTTATGAGGCTAGAATCATTTTCTTTGATTAAATAAAAACTTTCATAGATAATTTTCTATAAAAATCAGTTGGTAATTTTTCAGAGTTACAGATTGATGTTATTTTCATAGCAGTACAAGTGAAATAGGTAATCATTTCAAAATAAAATGCTAAATTTATATTTCTCAGTATAATTCAGTGATTAGAATATAAAAAAAGGCTTTATTTTTTAAAGGAAAATATTTTTATTACACACTTTGATTAAATAATCACTGCCTCAAAATTAATAATTTATTTTAATGTAATAAGATTTGCTTACGTAGATAATTTGAAT
Source organism: Latrodectus elegans (assembly GCA_030067965.1). Lineage (NCBI taxonomy): Eukaryota > Metazoa > Arthropoda > Arachnida > Araneae > Theridiidae > Latrodectus > Latrodectus elegans. Next base: position 70,453,947 of record CM057814.1, read on the forward strand.
TCTATAGTCGATTTAGTTGGAAATTTACCTTTTCCCAGCAGTATCAAATACCTAATACAGAAATAAATTCGGAATATTTAATAACAATTGTCTGTGGAGGAGTGAAGGAAATGAGTCAATAAAAATTCTGAAAAGAAATAAAAACATCGAAAAGATATTCACTTACAGACAAAATTATTTTTTTTTGGCATCCAAGTTAATATTCTTGTGATTAAATTATGGAGGAAGAAATAAATTTCATTCAGAGGCATAGGTTAATTTTTCTAGTGTACATAAAGAAAACCATAAAATTTGTGTTAAATAAAAGAAGTTCATGTAAATAAAATGAGTTTTTTTATATTGATTTTTTTTTCTCCGATAGTTTGTATATACTTATTTTAAATATCATACGGATAAATGATTTATTTTCAAAAAATATTAAGGAACAAAACCTTTAAAATAATCAGCGCATCTTATTGTCATAAAAACCAGGGTTAAAGAATTTTCTTAGACATAAAACCACTATTTGGTAAAAATATTAAAATCAAATCAGATTATAGCGAACTCTTCTTTAAATGTTTAATTAAGAACAATCAATTTGTTCGAGGAAAATTCCTTTATAAAGACTAAATTATATAAAACAGTCTCAAAAATATTAACTACATAGGTAAAAAAGAATAATTTCGTGAAAATAATTAACAAATCATATAATAGGTAATATTCATCTACATAACAAGCAAATTAATAATGAGAATATCAGCGGTACTTCGAGAACATTTTTGTTTGAGTTACTCATTGTATCTGCATTTAACTTTGATAATACTTGCCAAGATTTAGTAGTTTTCAATTGCAAGTATATTAACTGTTATGTTTATTATATTAGGAATACTTGTATTATAAAAATCGGAGTAAATTTAAAAAATACGAAATGAAAAAAATTTTTGTATCCATAACACGTCACGTATTATAGACACACTTTAGAAATTAAAATAAATATTCCTGTTCTGTGCCGCAGAGTGTGTTGCAACAAAATTCAAAATAAACATACTACATCTATAACTGTTTTTAAAGATCACTAGCTCTTATTTATCTTTAGATACCGCAGTCTTTACAAACATTTGAACGTGTCTTATTTTTAGGTATATTTCATGTAAGAATTAATATTATTTGACGATGATTAAGGTATAATACAGTGGAACACGAATATTGAAACACAGCAGCGAACATATTGAATATTTTACATGTTGAAATACATATCTAGTTTACCATCATAAAACTAATTTATTTTCTTTGAAATATTTTCTGTTGATAGATATTACAAAATAACTGTTTAATATATAATATTCTATGTATCACTATAAATAAGTTGGTTATATGATTCCTTGGTTCCAACATTGGATTAATTTTTTAATAAAATTTTTTATCACACTCTATTTTTGTGTAAGCTGCACACTTCAGAGAAGTACTACTCTTTGCAGGATTTGGATGTGTATACCATAACTTATGTCATAATTTTTTTCAAAGGTGAGCGAATTTCTTTAGCTCACTTTACAGTAATCTTAACTAAAAAAAATAAGATCTGATTCCCAGTCAAGTGAGATGAATTCTATCATCCAAAGTTTTGAAAATCTTTCATGAACACGGTAACGTACATTATATAAAAGAAAATATGTGAAATAACTGTGTGTGAGAGCTAGTTCTTAATATGACAGTATTTCCATGTTTCAAAATTTTGAGTGATTTTATTAGCATATAACATTCTACTAAAATGTCAAATTACCAAATATTTCTCAAAGTGCAGTTAAATTAATCCATCAAAGTACTTAATTTTCATTGGGTAAAAAATTGATATACCTCCAAAACTTCATCAGAAAACTTTGGTATTACTTAACACGAAGTTAATAATTTGCAATATAAAAATATATTTCATAGTTTCACACATGAATATTTAAAGATCGACTTGATTAACTTTGTTCATTTTTAATAAAATCTACCAGAGAAATAATCACAATACCAAGTCTTTTCTGTTGAATATATTATTCGGTTTTACGGAAAGAATTTCTATTAGAGAAATATATTTCTGCGTGAAAAGAAAGCATAGGATTCTTTGTGTTTCAGCAACCAGTGAAGTTTAAGAACGTTCTCGCTACGCATTTCGAGTTGCATGCAGTCTCAACTAAACTTTTCAAAAGTTAATAACCAGTATTTTCACATGTTAGTTCACCTTCTTAGGTACGGTTATTGAAATTATTCCCAGCTGTACCAGCGATGCGTAAACAAGTAGAGTTCGCTACCATCTTAAGCTCTGAGGAGTGCCATGTTTGATTCCCATTATATAACGAAAATGCAGAAAAGTTCAAAATTCGAAACAAAATAAAAATCGAGTTCATTCATACAAAAGGATAATTATATGTTCAGCGTAAATTTATATCTCCTGCTTGAGAATTGGAAAAAAAAATTATACAGTTTAATTCGCTACCGGGCTATAAGCGAAATAAGAATAATTGAGCAGGCTGAAACAAAGATATTAGCCATTAAATTGCCAGAAATAAGTGTGCTGAGTAGTATATTGTGTGAACAATTAGGAACAGCTGTCAAACAAATTTTTCTGTAAATATTATTTAAAAATGTTTTGGAATAAATTAAGAAAAAAATAGCATTCTATGATTGTAATATTACAGACACTTGGTACATTTGTTACTTAAAAAATATTTTAACCAATGCATTTATGTTGGATTTGGCTCTCTACTCAGAAAATACACAAATTTTATTTCATGCATAATTTCTGCTATTCACCAACCTTCTCCAAACAATTTGTGGCTACAAAATTATTAATAAGGTGGCACTTTTCATTGATCGTGATCTGTACTTTACATGTACAAGCTTAGAAGCATCATGAAAATTCTCAATTGTCTCCGTTTGGTTTGTCATACTACAGTAACGTTTTCACATAAAACTAATTCGACGGGGAACACTAGCTTAACATGAATTCCTATATAACACACAATGCCGAGGTGGGTTATGTTTGAGAGTTCTAGGATGACTTTTGCACAAGAAGACTAATTCAGCTGATAGGTTGTAAGGAAAGTGCGGATTACAAACACCTACGCCCAAGAAGGAATCCCAGAAACTGTAGATTTTAATACACATACAGCTGTCAACCAGGCAAATCAGAAGTAGGAGTAGAAGCTAAGATCTTTTGAATTGAAGCTTGAGTGTTAATCGTTCAAAAACTAATAAATCCCTAATTTTATTCTGATTATGATTCGTTGTGATCCCTATAGCGGCTGAGGCACTTTAAATATGTGGTGTGCGTAATGTCTTGTAAGTGAAATTATACCATTGAGGATGATAGATCAAGTATTTAGGGGCTTTCTGTCTGATCGCTGCATCTGAATTACGAAGACTCCCAGTCAGCAGCTTATATCTAAGTTTTAGGACTCAACACTCTTAGGTGGAGGGAAATACGTTGATACTCACTCCTTCCCCTCCAAAAAAAAAATCATTTACATTGAATAAAACAAGCGATGAAGAAGCAAAAGAAAAAAAAATTAATGCTTAACATAATACTAAACAATATAAATGAAAAAATTTATTGTTCCTCATTAGGCTATTTCAGTGGATTGAAATAAAATATATTTTCTTAAAATTTAGTCAAAATAAACACTTCATCTGAACTTTTCACTTTAAGTTTTTAAATAATATTAACAGAGAAATATAATGATGGTTTTCGTTATATTTTAGTTAGTTGTTTCAAGCAAAAGAAGCTAATTCGAAATTTTTTTTCAATAAAATTAACAGCGACCCCAATTTACCAAAATTAGCACAAGATAATTACAGAAATAGTAAAGAAAATTTACCAAAATAAAAACAATTATGTAACTCATTCATGCTTGGATGGTGTTATAATTATGTTATGAAATTAAGTAATTAATTTACTGTTGTAATTAAGGAGAATAATACAGTTCTTAGGTGTTAGTGAACAATATAGTTAAGGTAATCAGTTTACAGGAAATAATGCAAAGTATGATAACTAATTAAAATTATATGTCTATAAAAAACTATGAATAGATAAAATAATGGAAAGATTAAACAAACCAAATAAATTTCCTCGAAAAACATGTGGAATAATAAGACATACAAATGAGAAATTTTCTTCAAAAATATAAAACATTGAAGAATCAATACATTAATTTTTAAAAAGAAAATTCGCAGCTTCCCCGACTGAATAATATGAATATTGTAAAGCACAATTCTCATATTTTCAAAGAATTCATATCCCTTTTTTAAATATTTTCTTTTGATATTCGCTGTAGAATTGATTAATTTGCTTTTAGGCAAACAATCTTGAAAATGAAATATTTAAATTAAAAAAATATTATCAAAAATATTACTTTAATATATATATATATATATATATATATATATATATATATATATATATATATATATATATATATATGATAAATAACTTCGAACATGAATACCGTAATTTTTATCAGAAAATATTGCATTTTTAGCAACTGACATTCACCTGTAGCATACTTACGATTTGTACTATTTAAATTATTTTTATCTCATATAGAAGTTCATTTTCAGCTCATTACATAATGTTAGGACGTTTGAAATTTTAGAGAAAACTTTCAAATTAGTTATTATTTTGACGGTTTTTATCGCGAATTAAAATGCAAAACTTTTTTCAGAAAGTTAGGTTATTTTCCAGTGTGACATAACTCAAAATGTGAAAACACTTACTGAAGAAATATAGCTATACGTAGGTTTAAATAAATCAGCAAGTTTCAAGGTATTACAAAAAGTAAAATTTTTCAACTAATAAATATTAAATGATTATTTACTGGAAATGTTTTTTCTAAGGAAGAGAATAATAACTATACAAGATACAAAACTAACTATTGATCTCATTAATAGATTTTTTATAACAAGAAATTTATTCTGGAAAATCTCAGACTAGTGCATTTAAGAGAACAATGTAAAACGACATCCCCATCTGTCATTTCCAACTTCCTAAATTTAATCTGTTTTAGTCTTCTGAGAAACGTAAAAAAAAAGAGTCTTTCTTTGGAGATGATAAGTTTCTCATTCGTTATAATCCTGACTACACAGCTGAAACTTTTTAAAAGTTGAACTAAATCACACTAGTAAAGAGATAAAAAAACGATAAAAGGTTCCAATTCCAGTGGTATTCTATTGCCACAAAAAAAAATGAAAATAAAATGAGCGAAAGTTCCACACGTCCGATCTGGCGTTAAATCAGACAAAGCATTTTTAAGCAAAAACCATTAGCGCCAAGCCCACCGCCAAAGAGGATTAGAAGGAAATTACACCATAAACATTGGTGGATGATATTATGTCAGTTTCCCAAATCTTTTTTCTCTTGCCAAGCTTTGCTTTCAGGAAATGTGGTTTTCTGAATGAGATTGTTATTAGTTTTATTTTTTTTTATGCAGCTGTATCCATTGTTTGCAAAGTCAACCTCGTTGGCACCAGACTGGGCAGGTAGAGATCTTTTTAAGGAGTCACGTGAATTGTTGTATTTGTTTTTGTTTTAGCGACGGACCTTGGGCAAGTGCTTGTCCACCTTTTGTTTTTCTTCCTCAATCGGCTGGGTTCTCCTCAATCTGAAATAATGCGGCGATCAAGTTTTATAATGGGATGAAAACAAATGTTACATGACAGGCTTTAGAGTAAATAGTCTTTTTATTCGAACCAAATGCCCAACGTTTTTAATAGACGGGAGACAAAGCTGTCTTTGTCTGTGTCGGGTTTCATACAACACTCATACTAAAATACAAATGCATTCGAGCATATTATTTGGCATGAAACCAATCTAATTAAAAAAAGTTTCTTTATATTACTAATGCCAGTTGCCATATAGAATGAATAACCACCACATAACAGAATATTTTCACAATTCTTACGAAGGAAATTTTGAAATTTTTATATTTGTCAGAGGGAAATTGTAGTGCATTAGATAAAATGCATAACCTTTTTTTTTTTATAACAGTGATTAAATACTTGTAAAAAATTTTCAAAATAGAAGTTCCCATTCCATTAAACATTTTTAGAACTGTAATAGTTGTTCATCATATAGAATTAGCATTGCAATGATCTGACAAGAAAAATTTCGTGGTGACTTTCCAAAAAATGTTTCAAGTACTAGGATTTTTCGTTTCACCAGATTTCATTTCAAATTAGACACTAATAAATATATTTTTTGAAGGAGTTTAAACTATACTAGGTGATATCTCCTTTTATTTATTTTGTAAATTTGAACTTTACACATAACACGCGACCACAGCTCGAATTAAATTAACTGCATAATGAAAAAAATTTAACTTATTGCAATATTGGAATTCCATTCATTTAGCAACAATTAATAATTACTACCTGCCTTATGACTATCAGTTTAGTTTCTGGAAATTTAAAGTCTTGCTTAATTTTGATAAATACTGCGCTAAATTGAGACGATCGTGAATAATGAGAGTGTCAAGATAAATTTAAATGCAACATTGTCAAGTGATTCATTAACATTTTACAAAGATAAATACATTTCTTTCTAAATTAAAATAGTGCTTTTAATGCAAAATTGCAAATTAATAATATTTCTAAATCAGAGTAATGTAAGCTTTGAAAGAAATAGAATAAATTTAAATTTATAATAATATTTCTCATAGTTATAAATATGCTTAAGAAAAGGTTTTTAAAATAGGGGAAGTGGAAAACTATTTACACAAATGAATTAAACACTTTTAAAAAATTTTACATTTAGTGGTGAAAATTTAAAAACAGGAATTAAATTATCCAAAGGGAAAAATCTTTTATAATTATATTTTGATATTTTTATTTTTATAGTCAACCTCAATGTGAGTGAATATATCATTTATAAATATACTGATAGATGCAAGTTATTTCAATTTCCATACAAACCATTGAAGCTATTATAAAAAAGAAACTAAATTATAAATGCTCTATTTAAGATTTAAAAAAAAAAAAAAAAAAAAAAAAAAAAAAAAATATCCTATTTATGATTTACGAATCCACACGATAGACAAATATAAAAAGAAGCGCCTTTCAATTAAGATATATTTATTTTTATTAAACATTATTAAACGCAAGTTTATACAAAATCATTTTGAAATGCTTATTATAAAAAAAGAAAGTAGCGTTTTCCTAAAAGTTCTCAAGATAAACGAATATTTTACATCTTTTTCCCTAAAATTGCAGGTTATGTTATATTAATTTTTTTTTCACATATTTACACTTACTCAATTCTTCAGAAAACTGACTATATTAAAAAATTCTAATATTAAATAGCACGCATCAAATGTTAATAATAATAATTACCGTAAGTATTATTAAAAATTTTTAATAAATAATTCAACAATAAATGTAAAACAAAATTTACTAAAAATTCAAAAAATCCTTTTTAATAAAAACGTTTAAGAATGAAAAAAATGTGCTAATGAAAACCTTCTGAAAATTGAATTTGAAGTAAATAATTCAAATTATTTTATTTCTTATGAAATATTAATATATTTCATTACGCTTTCTTAGTCTGTTATTGATATTTCGGTATAAATCTGCATTGATTTCACAAAAATAAGAAGACTTATTTTAAATATTAAATAGAATGAAAATAAATAAAATCATAATTACACATGCAATTTTTAAACAATACAGTTTTTTATAAGCAAAAACAAAAACAAGAAAAATATACATTTATCATCTAAAAATCTTCTTTTATTTCCAGCATGAAAAGCGAGCATTAATAACATACTACATATATCTTCCCAAAAGGGATGCCAGGAATTTATTTTATCGGGATCAAAATAAAGAAAAGTATTTAGATAACCATTTCGTGAATAAGATTTGTTTTGTCTTTTCAAAAGTGCTGTCATATATTTTGCAAGAGATAAGGCTTCCCTAAGGATTGTATGGCAATTACAAAAAAAAAAGGACTGATTTTGCATATTATCTACCAAGCAACAGAATACAGTTTAACGGATTTTATTTTTCATGAGTACAGAGAGAAAGGAGCCATTTTTACTAGAAAAATAATGCAGAAGTAACTGAAAACATAACAAACTGAATATTTTTCGTAGCAAATATTTAATCTTGACTTACTAAACAATTACTTTATAAGCATTGAATCTGCCTCGGATTCAATTTATATGGAATCCAAAACAGATCCTTTTTATGAAACTATATATTTTTTCTTATTAAAATTCATTAATCTACATATATAACCAAAGTTAACAATCAGTACTTATTAATATGCTGATAAACGGGGTATAAAACAATATTCTCAAACATACTACACATCATTAACAAAGCGGTCAATGAACTTTAATAATTAGTTTATGATTATATCAGGTAGGAAAAAAAAGCGCTACAGTGAATAAATAAATCTTTTAATATAATTTGAAGACAATACGATGACAATGAAAAATGGTTAAATCTGTTGTTCATGTGTGTGGGACCTCTTCACACATCGCACTAGATAGCAAATACTTTGATGATATTACGTGTCGAAATCATGTCTGATAAAAAATCTTCAAGTAAATTATTTCCGGAAGGCAGACTCGCGTGATAAGCTAATTAACTAATTAAAATACAATTATACAAATATCTCAGAAGTTCTAAAATTTGGGAGAAATTTCTTATATTTCCAATTTTCAGTGAAATGTGAGTTCCAAAGCATTTAAAGTTATAAATTATTAATTGATGAAAAAGTGTGCTGAAATGAGAAACTTTGAAAATCTCTCTCTCTCTCTCTCTCTCTCAATGTAAATTAAATTTTTTATTTGCACGCAATTAATAGCTTCTTCTCAATTTTTATTTAATAATGGAACAATTTAAAATTTTTTTTTTAAAAAAATATGAAAGAATTTAAATTAATCTGTTATATTTTTCTTGATTTTTTTATTTAAAAAGAATGATTTTGGTCAAAGTAAAATTTACGTACCAATTTTTTTAATAGCAATTTATTCCCTGTTAAACAGCAGACAAGTCTCTCAATTTTTTGAACGTTTAAAGTTTTTGCGCATTATAATAAATCTTTTATATATATTGACATAAATCCACATACACATCATAAATACCATGAAATACTAGTAGAAACTTTGACATTAAATAAGCACCACTTGTAATCCACCTTCTGCTTTGAAGCAATCGGTTTAATATTCATACAGTATTCAGTAAACAAGCTACCAGTAATAGGGATATATAATATAATTCAGTTAAATTATATTTGAACTAGGAACAACCCTAGTTCCAATATAATTTAACTGTGCAGAATGTTTGATGAATTTCAAATACATCACATCGGAATTAAATAATAGGATTAAGGCATGCTATGAAATTTACTCGAATGCATTTCGATTATCTCAGATATAGAGTTTAGCTTACATCGTTTTCTAAGAATCTTTTAACCTAAATGAGACTATTTTGGTTCAATTGGTATAACTGATTACAAAATATAACAAATATAATTTATGCTTCCCAAACTATGGTTCTTATTTAATACTTGTACTGAAATTTAGCTTATAAAAATTGATGAATATGAAGAATTCATAAGAATACAGGATAAAATTAAGAATACTAAATTTAATTTTATATTTTGTAGCCGAATGTATCTGGACAGTAATTTCAATACGTCTTTATAAGTTTGGTCTAGCAAAATATAAAAAATAATTAATTTTGTGAATTTATTTTAAAATTGATTTTAAATAACTTCTTATAAAAACGTTCACCAATTTCAAATCTATCTCCTCTCAATAATTTTATTTTAAGAAACTTTTTTGCCATTTAATAATATTTCAGATGTACTGCTGTACATATTTACTTTTAAACGAAGTATATGTAGTATAAGAATAAGACTTTATTTGGTGCGGTTCATGTTGTTTTGATTTAGCTTTTAATCAGTCCTAAGCATATATTTAAACCTTGGGAAAAAGTTTTCGTTTTTGATTTGAATTCTATAACAAAAGTTAATTTGAGCATTAATAAATTCGCAATTTTAATTTTTAATTACATATTGTTGCTTTCACTTCAAATTTTCTTATGAAAGACGGGAAACAAGGAAAAAGGAAATCGTTAAATTATTCTACAATAGAATAGCAATAGCACAGTAAAAGAAAATTGGACGAATAAGGAAATGTGAGTCTTTGCAAAAGAAAGAAACGCTTAATTTAGAAATATGCAATCATACAGTCAAAATTATTTAAAAATATTATTTCCAAATAGTAGGCATGGAATAAGTTTTTTAACACATTCATTTCACACAAAATTCATCCCTTCAGATCAAATCTGAAAAATAGATGGTGTTTCGATAATTTCCCACAATGAAAAGAATTCATAATATATTATTCAAAAGTAAATAAATAACTATGTTTATTTAATGCAATTTAATGACTAGACACGAATATAAGTGTTCATTTAATTCTGCATACAAGTGTATTGTTCCTAAGCATAAATTTTAAGCGTTTATTTAGTTCTGTAGTCCTTTTACCGCGCCTACATTTAAGAAAAACTGCATATACCTTTCTCAGAATGTAGTCAGGAAATTTGTGATGTGATAAAGCCATTTTCTTTTCGAGGGAGAATATAGCGGAATAAGTTGCTCCGACATAAAAGTCTAACAAGGGGGAGCTGCTACTTTTTTTTATGCCATCATCAAAATCCCTTGATGCAGTGAAGCGCAAGTAACATCAAGGAGACGAGGAGCACATGAACTACTCAGGCATTTCCACACCTCGTTCCAGAGCTTCGTAAATTTCGAGGAGACAAACTGTCTCTGTGCAGGTAGATATTTTCCAAGGGCAACCTCAAACGACGCCTTCCCCATTATAAAACTTTCAAGAAAAAAAATACATTTCCGTTTTTTATATGGGGGAGAGAAAAATGTACTGTTAGCAACCGGTTTTCTAATGTGAAGTTGAGGTGGATGAGGAATGAAGAGGCGAATTGAAAATTCGGATTGGTTTGAATCATCTTGGTAAGAATAACTTGTTTCTGATTAATAAAAAATTAGTCTTTGCGGATACATTGATGAAAATTTATCATGGTCACATTTGCTAAATAAATTTTATCTAGTGAATTGAACCGATAAAAAAATAGAGTAACTCAAATCAAACTGATGAAGAAATTTTGTCAGAAAATTTTCCAGTAAACATAAATATCAACATATAAAGAAAGTTAAAAAAAAAAAAAAAAAGAAGAAGATTAAAAATTACTTGTAATTGTTAAAATATCTTTAAGTTAAGCTGATAACATTGAAGATCCAACTTAGTGATTAACTTCTAAAAAATATTTTTCATTAGGACGAACTTCGAAATGTTTTTTTTTTTTTTTTTTTTTTTAAACCTTTTTGTACCTCTTTACTCCTTCTTTAACTTTTATTTTAATACAATAAACCCATTACAAATTTCGATATAAACAGAGTTTCATATTCTATTCCTTGTATCTTTTCACTTAAAAGCTAGTTTTTCTTCATAAATAGAGCATTTTATACTTATACATATGGGAGTTTTAGAATGGAATGTATAATTTTAAAATAAAAATATGGAAATGATATAGATATGATTAAAATCTATGTTTATGACAAAAAAAACTCATAAGAATCTAATATAGTATCCTCCAAATTAGTTAGAAACGATGCAGAAAAGGCGAGGGCTTACAATATGGTATACCATGAATAAGGATCATTTCAAAAATATTTTTGAGTTTGAGGTGATGGTTTGGAGAAGACAATTTCTAAGCGATTTCTCTTTTATTTATAACAAATTTCTATTCTATTATGCAATCAGATTCTGTTGTAATTTTCATCCAAATTCTAATTGAAAATATTGGAACTTAATACTAACAGAACATATAATGTCTTTTTCATACTTCAAAAACTTTGTGATTCAATGGAAATATAAGCATTAACAACATATTCATATGAATAATCTAAAAAAATACTCTACAATAAGAAATATTGTATAATTTAATCAAAGGAGAAAAACAATAAGGCACTGTAAGGAAATTTTAGCCAAAATTTACAAAAATGATACAATTAAGACTTAATCCGTATATTCTTATATGTAGAAAAAAAATTAAACACAATCTTTTTACAAAAATATATGGTATGAAATGTTTTGGATTTGCACATATAACTAAATGACATTATTAAATACATAAAAATGTTAAAAAGTATCCTATTTCCTTTATAAACAGAAATTCTTTACTTTGTTTTCAGTTACTAGAGTTTTGACTTTATACATCCCCACATAATCAAGTCACACCAGATTTACTAGCAAATGCTTTTCTCTGTTATCAAGAAGCAATGGATACGCTAAGGGCACTTCTAATTATTTTCACTTCAATGAGTACGAGTTTTTCCTTCGCTTTCAAGGACAATGAGAACTATCTTCTTTGATCTTTGTATTTGAGATAGCATGAGGGGTTTCAGCACGTTAGTACCTCCTCATGCTTTTGGACAATATTCACTGATTAATTAAGAGGCTAATAAAATGCAACTGCTGAAAAGCAATTAGTATTAAGAACAAAGACAGGAACTCATTGATAAATTAGAAGTACTGGTCATTAAAGGAAGAGAATTTCATCAGATTAAAAAGATTTGAAGAAAATTTTCATACAGTTTCTTATTAGTATTATATGACATTATTTATTTCTTACTCTTCCGTATTTTTTTTTTTTTTTTTTTTTTTACCTTATCAAAATAAATTACATTTTTACATAAACATATATTTTAAGTTTTAAAAACTGAGCCATTGGTTGAATGATGAATGCTTATATCTTCAAGTCATAAATTTGATTCGCAATGTGAAAAAAAAAATCTTGTATTTTTAGAAACTACTTTAAGTTCTTAGTCGTGAATAAATTCACTCTTATTAATAAAAAATAATCGTAAGGTGACATATTGAATAAAAAGCAAGCTAAGGAAGCCTTAATAATGATGTTATGAATACCAATTACTGTTTATTGGCATTGAATTGATTAGGTGTTTTAGCACAATATCACCATAGTCGATTGGTTCCCCTCTGTTTCTTGGAGTGGAAGATCCCAAGTTCGATCCTGCATAGCTGAACTGCAAGAGATGGTCGTTCTGTTTTGTTGGTATGATTGCACAAATTTTCTAAGTTTTCTTATTTGTGAAAAATGCCAATGCTTATATACTATATATGAATGGTATCTTGTTCACGATGAATATTTATAAATGCCTTAAACAACATCAACTATTAGACTATATAATTTGCAATGTCATTTGTTGTTTATCAATGCGTACAGTTATTTAGAAGTAAAACAACACAATTAGCATGCATAAAAAATTCCTTGATTTATTGATGCATTATTTATTGAATGAAAAATAACTTATTTATTGAATTCTATAATTTAGACTTTTAATTTAGAATTATTAAGAATTATATGTATTTAGTATAATCTATACGATGTTTTTATAGTCGATAATTTCACATATATTAAAAAAGTGACAAATTATAGATAAATTTCAGACATACAAAACATTTTTTATCTTAATTTTAATATACTTCTTTTATTACTAGCTAAACACCCACGACAACGAACAGAAATTACACAAGCCCACGTCCTTGAAATAATAATAAGAAATATTACGTTTTTTTTTTACCTAACGTACCTTTCCTTTCATATTGTTTAACAATAAACAATGCTGTAACACCTGTCACCACTTTTCAAGCTATAAAAGTAACATTGTCGCCTATTTAAACTTCAAACGCTCAAAACACCGCCAAGTCGTCTATTTTTCATGCCGCAAATTAAATATTGCATAATCTCTTTCCCATAAGAGTATGAAATTTTAGATCTAGCGATTTCCTACTTTGTTCTAAAAAATAAATAAATAAAACTGTTTTAAAATAATCACTTCCCAAGGGACATAAATCTCAAATGTTCCAGTAAATAAAACCAGAATTATTATTTTTCTACAATCTCTCCCAACGGTTCTTTAGTTTTTATTAAAGTTTTTTTCTTAAAAACAAAAGAATGATGTAATTAAATCGGATTTAAAGTTTGTTAGGGTGAAAAAGCTTTCCGGTAATTGGAGAATACTTCATCCCATGTCACGTGGCGTTGCTTTTCATTTTCCAATTAGGATAATGAATTTTCAAAATAAATGCAGGCTCCGTTTAATAATAGAGCAATCTCTTTAAGCGCATATAAAATTTATTTCGCTTCTCAAGTAGGAAATTTTATTAAATGAAAGCAGCATTAGTATCTTCAATTAAAAATTTTCGCTGTTACATACATTTTTAGTGACTAATAATCGATTTATTGAATGCTTCAGTACGAAAAGAGCTTTTTCTGTTTTTATTCATATGTTTTCGTTCTAAGAGACTTAACTTTCATAATATTATGCGTGGTTGAGAATATTATACGAAATATCACATTGTATTTTATTGATGAGAAATTCATGAATATTTTTTAATTGAATAGAAATGAGTCATTAAATATTGTTAATCCTGCTGGATAACATATTTGAAGGATTTTAATGTGTTTTCAAATAACAGATGTTCTATACAGGCCAGTTTCTTCTTTAAATTAATAACAATAAGGTTTCCTTTAAAAATGAAAATTAATTTAAATACCATTTTAAAGTAAAAGAAAATGAATTACAACAATGAACAAATGACTGTTCTAGTGCAGTTTAAGAAATTCTAATTTAAGAAATTTTTATTAATTTCCCATTACCAATTACAAAACAACTCCATTTACGAAAAATTCATTTTACATTTGCAGTTTTATCACATTTAATGAAATTTATCTATGCAAACGTAATAATTGTTGTTGTTTGGCGCAACAGAATTATATAAAATTTGATCACCAATTTAAAAATATCTTCAATTAAACGCAATAATTATCTCAACAATTTCTCTTTAAAGAGACGTATACATGGAAAAAGATTATCTATGTAATAATCGGAAAAAATTATCGATGAACAGTAATTCAGAATTTTTCAGTTATCAATAAAAAGAAATTTCATGGGCAATTGGGAAAAATGTTTAAGAACTTTATATTTTAACTGTTTCCTGAATTTGCATAAAAATTAAACGTGCCGTGTGTTAAAAAAAAAACTGCTACTATAAACTAAATAACATTTCATTTAGATTTTAATGCATAATCTATAACAAAAATAAGTAGAAAATGATTTTAATTATGGATTAACCAAATTAGTCTGTTGGTTATGTTTTTAATCCATACGAAATTGAGAATTGTATGCGAGAAGATAAATATTACTTTTATTAGATTCTTAAAAACATTTGCGATCTTACGAATTGTTATGTGTTTATATGGTATTGTAAAAAAGGACTGCAGTTGTATTGAATATATAAGTATATTTTAAATTTAGTTTGGTTTGGTTGCCGTTCAACGAACATATTTTGCACATGCGGGCTAATTGAACCAAGACCTGTTGTTTGAAATTATGTTTCAGGTGGGTCTTCACAATAAATCCTTATTTTGAATAGCTATTTTAAAGAAATTTAAGCTTATGAATTATAAAATCTGAGGAAGTGCTCATTATATTGTTATACAGGAAAGATGCTCATAATCATGCTAAATGTCTGGGAAGACTTATATTATCACGTATATAAATACATCAATAATTTACTTATTTTTATACCATTACTTTATTAACAATTCGCTATCATTTCTGCTGCATCTTGTTTAATACTTAATTTCTACGACAAAGTTCCAAAATTAGAACACACATTGTAAGGTAATTTGGCAAGAATTTGGCATTCTTCGCCAAACAAATGGTTATTCGAGCACTTCAGCAGAATTCCGAATCGTGAGTCTCAATAGTTCAAAGGCAAGGACTCTAGCGGTTAAGGACAAACAGCGTTCCTTAACTGCGAAACAAACGATAACGAAGCGAAATTAAACGCATAGAAGCGTGAATGTTGAAACGGAAATGTCCGGTCCTCATTGCAATTCCCTCGGAAGGAGAAGAATCTTTGCGAATGACGGATCGATGACGTCAGAGGCGGGCATCGTCAGAAACTTCATTTATTTGACGCTTGTGTGTGCGGTTAGGCATCCAACCCCTCAACGGAATTCGACTTCTATTAATGCCATCCCACGATTTCCTCGTCAGTTTCATTATTTGACCAAATTCTTAGGGCATGACGCTAACCTGGCGGCGTATGTCATTGGTCACGTGATCAGAGACAAAGGTCTCATTATTTGATTCTAGAGAAACGAGCATCTTTACGAATACGCCATTGCACCAAATGCTCACAGGAGAAATAAATACACGGGAAATATCTCCTGAATCTTCCCTAAGAAGAACTTTAATTGAATGCAATTATATCAAAGGTGTTCTTCTTCTCTTTTGTATAACTAATAATTACTTCTTTTAAAAATGCATATTTTAATAAAGATTCAAAATCCGGTGTGGAATATAATAAGAATCTAAAATATAAGCAATTATTCATTGGCATCCGACAAAATTGTTCATCAAGATGTAATTATTAATCACATATCAAATTATTCAGAAATGTTAATTAAATCTCGAGGAATTTCAACAATCTTAATAAAATATGCATAATCTGAGCTAATTAGTTCAATTTGGGAAAGGGGAAATGTAGAAAAAATTCAAGGTATCTAACTTCAAAAAAACAGTTAATTATAATTTTTTAGCAATGATTATATTTTATTGTATCTTTTATTTTTTCCATTTTATTAAAGTGTTACTTTATTAAAATGGTTTGCTTTATCGCTCAACTGTCATTTTTTGCACACGAGGGCTAATTAGACCGGGACATACGGTTTAAAGTGGATTCCGAAACACTACAAACATCCATACCCTAGGTGGGGATTCGAACCCACGAACTGTTGAACCGAGGGCAAGAGCGCTCACCATTCAGCTGCCAACTCGGTTTATTAAAAAGGAAAACATAAAAAAATAATTATCCCTTTTTTGCTTCATTTTATCATCCCATGCTTAAATTTTGGAAGCAAATGTAAAAACATAAAATATTGAGTGTTATGAGAAAAGTACAATATGGCATTAAAAGTTTTACACGTACTAATTTTTAAAATAAGCTCCTATAAATAAGACAAATAATAATAAGCAATACATATATAGCAATAAGATATTTTATTTATTTTACTAAAACATTAATGCTTATTTATTAATTTTATTAATGATTAGCCATGTGCTAATCATTAATTAAAATTAATAAATAATTAAAATAATTTTCTTTTAGGAGAAGAGTTTAATATAAAATGAGTGCATAAAATTTTTTATATTACTTATAGAACAGCCTGCAAGACATATTGCATCAGGGAAATTTTATTAAAAATGTCCTGAATGCATCTCTTTAAAACAAAATTTATAGGTCAAAGAAATTCTGTTTCTGAAGAAATTTAATGATTTACCCTACGCTTTAAAAGATTTAATTAAAAATTTTTATATAAAAACTGCAAAAATAGTCTTATTGAGCTTAAATTTTATATTGTAAAATGGAAAAAAGGCTGATGAAACTAAAATTTTAATCAAAATAGAAATAAAAAAAAATGAAGCGTTTTTCTACAAAAGTAAAAGAAATTAAATAATATCGGGAACAGACTAAAATAATTATTTCTTTTAAAATAAAGTAAACAAGACACATTTGTGTATAAATTAAGTTTATCAATACATCTGATATGTATAACAGGAAAAGTCCTTGTAAGAAGAAATTCACTTGGAAAAAACACATAAAGTGGGTCAAATAGTAAATTAGATTTCCCCAATATATAAGAAGATATCAGAATGATGGAAAATTAAAATCAAATATTCATCCGTTTTATGGTTCGAAATTTTAAGAAAAAAGTATGAAGATAATCGCTGTTAATTTAAGAAATAATGGTCAACATAACTGTATCCGCCTCTTGCCCAATACCACACCACGCTAACCATAATTACCAAGAAAGCTTCACTCAAAAAGAACATTTAGAATAACTATTGTTTAACTTATTTCATTACATTGCGAACAAATGACGAAGAGCGATGATTTACACGCCCACGCATTTTTAAAAAATAATACGTGTAGTTTATTATGTTAAGACGTATAACCAGTCAAACTGGTACCTAGAAAAACTACTTTTGTTAGTCAAAACAATAAGAGGTAAATTAATTGTTTGCATTAAATGACTTTTATTTTCTTCCGAACGGGTGATAACAACTTTGTGTTTTCATTGTTATTACATCATCACTAATGTAATTATTTTATTATGTAATTAAAATAAGTAACATTTTTCTATACACTGGTTTAAATTAATTCTGCAATAAATTGTAATCTGTTACAGAATTTGCTTATCAAATTAATCTAATTGAATGTAAACATTTTGTGAAACTTTATTTTTTATATCTAAAATAAATCCCAAAAACAAATAAATTTGAAAATATAATTCGTAACGAAACGAAATAAGGGGCACTTAATATTTAAATTCAAGCAATTTTGATAGTTTCAAAACCAGACTCGAATTCTACTACTATTTTCCTCTCAATTCTAACACTCTAAGTCTTCGATTAACAGATAAATGAGTATTTTAATTTGAAATTTCCTTTTATTTACATTAAGAACGGATAAATTTTCATGCCAATCAATAAAATAAACTTTTTTTACATCAAATATCCAGACATTATTAATATTACACATCTCGGTGCTAAAGGAGGTAAAAATGACATAAATGGAGGACTGGGTGGCATTAGCAGTTCATCTTTGTAGTTTTTCACCATCTGGTAAGTAACCATCTTTGGAACTACTAAAATAATCATTTTTGAAGCTACTAAAGTAACCAACCATCTTTAGAGCTACTAAATTGACCATCTTTGGTGCTACGAAAGTAATCATCTTTGGAGCTACTAAACAAACCACCTTTGGAGTTACTAAAGTAACCATCTTTAGAGTTACTAAGCCCACCCATTTCCAGTGGGAGGCCTTAGTAGCTCCAAAGATGTTTAAACATTTAAAATTCGGAAACAAGAACCAAATTGATGAACAACACCAGACCTGACCTGTTAACATGGAGTATAATTTCACTAAATTTCTCAAATTTATAGATGTATCACATCATTTTGAAGCATTACGACGTGAAAGATATAGTTTGATATAGCATTACATAGTGTTTGATTACAATAATTCACTGATATAGTTTTCAAAATTTTGCAATGTGTGTAAAAAAGTGGAAATCAAGAAAACTTTCAAGTATTTACCCAGATTAAGACGAATTCAAAATGCAGAAACATACCATTTATCTCACATATTTAATCAATGGTTAGGATTGAACAAGATTTCGTTATTCAAAGAGTATTTAAGGTTCTAAAACTGTTATAAGACTGAGAAAACACAGTAAATATGTCCCTTTCCAGAGGATTATATTTACACACACACACATACACACACATACATACACACACACATATATATATATGTGTGTGTGTGTATGTATGTATGTATATATATGTGTATGTATATATAATATATATATATATATATATATGTTTGTATGTATATATATATAATTTTCCCGCTTTGCATTCTAAGAAACTTCGATTCTATTATTAATTCCTGTAGACATCAATTCAAAAGCTGAATTGAACAATCATCGTCCATTATTTAACACAGCTAAGTTCAAAACTGAGCTTTTAAATTCATAAGTGTACATTTTCATTAATATTAAAGGAATTTCATAAGCTAAAAAAAGATTTTGACTAAATTTTCCAAATCTCTTTCACTCTCCTGAATAGGCTGCCACATGCTAATCCACTTTATAATAGGCATTTTAGAGAAGATATTTTTGGTTTTATAGGAAGTGCGCTTACATGTTACTAAAACAAGATAAGAAAAAAAATCGGGATGTTTACTTGGAAAAACAAAGAATCCATCCAATTACTAACTAATGTAAAAAAAGTCATTACTTTAGCACCTCCCTTAAAGGCAATCACTTTGTTCCTCAAAAAGAAAAGATAATTACTTTCAATTTTGTTTTTTCAATGAATGTTTAAGCCAAAAATCAATACCACCCTACTCCAAAATATTGAAAAGCAATATTTGTTAAGCTCAAACTATGTATTTCAACTTGAACGTTCTATCAGAATTTTGCTTGAATAAAGTGTGTTGTGTGAAGCAAAAAATTGCACATTGTGATTAATTACTGAAGAGTTAACATTCCAAAAACTGTATATTTTGCAACGTTGTTTTTTTTTTGTGAGCATAATTTAACAAAACATTATTGATTGTTATTTCTCAGTTACAGCTAATTAATTAAATATTTTTAAAATTATGTATGTGTATCTCATGTATAAACCCAATAATTAAAATTTCGAGAGAAACCTTCCTATTAGTATTATTTTAATATTTAAAAAATTTAATTGTTTGTATAAAAATAAAAAAACTATTATCAATTTATCAATCCGAAAAAGAACATCTTTCAATAAATTAGGAATACATAATTTTTATATAATTTTAAAATCAAACAATAATAACAGGTACAGTTAAAAAAAGGTAAAAATTAAATGTTAACGCAGTTAAAAAAATATTACTGTGAAAAATTATATACGACGTAGTGAGTGTTAAATATACTCCCATAAAATTTGAAATCCTTTCACATAAATTCGCTTAAATGCAGAAAACGAAAAAAAAATATAGCTCATATAATCAGACTCTCACAATAGTTACGCCATTAAATTACACGCCAATTCAAATGTTCTTAAATGAGTTATAGAATAATGCACATAAATTAATTACAGAATAAATAATTAAAACGATTTTCTCTACTGGCTTGGAATTATACAAAAGAGTAAATTAATAATCAGCTTACAATAATTATTCTACCATATATATTTTTCTAAAGACACAACATTCAGAAAATATACGCAGCAAATTCTTAAGTACTATCTTAAATTTATAAAAGATACTGATTAAAAATTTAATTAAAATATTACTTTTTGCAAAAAAATATCAACTGTTTTTCGAGGAGCACAGTAGCATTAATAAAACATTAAAACATCATAACAGCAGATGTGTTCGACGTAGTGATGTTTAATTAGCGAAAGAGCTAGAAATAAATTTTTAATTTAAAACTGAATTGACTCCTGTTAAAATGGCGTCGTTCATGCCTGCGAAAATTCACACGTGCAAAAGCGGAGAGTGAAAAATCAATTTAAATTCCTCAAATAAGTGCGTTTTCCCCTCAGGTTCCAGAAAGCGTTGCCGGTTTACTTTACAGGAGAAGCTTTTTCTTAAAATAAATATTGGGAGTAAAGATTGGTAAAAAATCCCTCGTTATTTTTAATAAAGAATTCAGCAATTTTAAAAACCATTTTTTTAGGGTGTGTGTGTAGAGAAAGTTACAAAATCTATTCAACATTTATTTACTCTATATAAATTTATTATTTTAAAGTAACAAAATATTTTGCAAACATTTTTATAAAGATTAAATTGTTTTTACCAGAATATAAAAATTATACTCTTAAAAATCAGTTTTTTATCAAAGTAAGAGAATCACACACACACACACAAGAGAATATACCAAAAATATTTCACTTAAAGTATTATTTCAGATATATTTATTTTATTCGAGAAAATATCCTACATAAAAAATTCTCAAATATTAAAGATTAAAACATATTGATTTTTCATGATAAAATTCAAAGTTTGAGTATTTACATATAATATACAAATAAAAATATAAAGAAAACACTTTCTTAATTTAAGATAGCACATTTTTCCTTATATATATACTTAATTAGCATTTACATATTGCTAAATAATATATGTATAATTTATAAAAGTTACATTTCATTTAAAACAAAAACTAAACTATTAAAACACAAAACATTTAAACAGTCTCATTTTAAATCTATTATTTTGAGATAATCAATGCAAGCATCGATATTTTAAAAATTAACAAAGACTCATAAAATGAATAATGTTCTTTTTAGTAAACAATATTGAAAATCATTATTGGATTCTCACATAGATTATATTACGATTCAATATTGTAGAAAATATTTAAGTAGGTATTATATATAATTTAATTTCAAATAAAAATAAAATGCTATATCGACAATCAAATATTAATCAAAATATTTTAAAACAATAGTTCTTTAAATTGAGAACACGTTTAATAGATCAAATGAAGTCTATGATGGAACGGAATTTTTTTGTTTATTATTAGTCATGATATGGGTATCTCTTTACGTGCTTAATTTTTTTCATTTACTTGATGCTATGGATCTCTTTTTAATAATATAATACTTTATTTTCAACGTTCAGTAATGAATATCTAGCAAACAATATTGGTATGAGCTCATTTCGCTTACTGTAGATGATTACAGAAACACACATATATAGATGCAAACTTTCAAAACATTCTCAAAATTCACTTTTTTCTTTGAATTCTAATAATACAGAAAAAGAGGGAAGTCAAATGTGAAATAATTTTCAATAAAGATTAGAAACAAACGTTAAAACAGCATTAAACATGCTCCTTTTTTTAAAACAAACGTTTCATTTGATTTACCTGGAAATTCAATGACTTGTAACCCTCTCCTCTATTACAAAACATAAAAAGCATAGCAAGAAAAATATTTTTTTTTAAGAAATCGAATATTACATAATATGTACTTTTTGTCCCGTGTTATTTAAAATAGTTTATTCATGAATATACTTAGAATCCATTTCTATCTTTTTAAACTTTTGTTTTTTCCTTCAAATTCGCCATTTTCTTTTCTTTCTTTTTTTTTTTGCCAGACTTGGGCAGTAATGTCGCAAAAACATACTGCTGAGCAGATTTTTTTTTTTTTTTAAGAAAAGTAAGAGTAAGATTATTTTGATTTTATAAGAAAATGTTTTTCATGCATTTGTAAAGAACAAAGAGCAAATTTTGTGATATATTTTCTGCTTAACACGGTGATGGCTCAAAAAAAAAAAAAATAATCTTATCTTACATTCGTAAAATAAAAAAAGTGTATAGATTTTTTATTTTATTTTAGGCATTCAAATTAGATCAATACATTTTTTTAAATTTAAAAAAAAAACTGTTTTTATAGTATTTAAATATTAACTTAATAAATTTCTTCAACTTTTTCATTTACAAAACTATAAACGAGCATATAAAAAATTAAAAACCAGTTAAAAATTGAGTTTATTAAGTTTGAAAATAATATACGTAATTTTTCAATTAAATAATTATGTTATTGTCTAAACTTTTTTTATCACATCAACTTTAATTTTAAAAATTAAAAAAAAGAATACTGAATATTTAGTTTATCTTAAATCAAATATTAACAGCAGCAAAAATTTTCTTAACATTTAAGTCATTTTTAAGAGTGAATATTTATGAATATTTAATTTGAATAAGCATACGAATTTCTAATGATTTCTTTAATGAAAATTTTCCAGTAAAGTCAACGTGTCTTTGAATCTTTAACTCTATCAAAATAATTGATTTTATATCGCATAATGAACAGTTTAGCAGCTAAATGTATAACGCTTCTTAAACACCCTCTACATTTTCCTTCCGAGAGACTTTTCACACATAAAGTGCTATGTTCTCAATCATTGTAGAGGAAATTTAGAAAGCTCCCAAGTCCACATATTGATACACACGCGCAGAGAAATATGAAGAACTTCTGGTTCTTGCTATGTATGTAAAGAGCGGATCGAACACTGATGTTGTATTTTGGTAAGCTCGTTTGTAACTTGCTTAATAAATTAATGATGAAACAATTGAAAACGTTGTAAAGATTTGGTGAAATAGATTTCAACATGCGATAAATATTTTGTTCTTTCAAAACTCCAAACTAACATTTCTTTTACATAGATTTTTTTCCATTACATACAAAAAAAAAATGATTGTAATAATGTTCCACTGATAATGCTTAATAAATTAAAATATTTATGAATAGCTTTAATAACATCTTCTAATAAACATAATATTTCCATTGAATGGAAAGCATTTTTTTCTCACCAGGTATATCTAGTCATAACCGACTAATAATCATAACACAAATTCTCAAAAATATCAAATTTCCATATCAATGCATAAGAAGATGTCAATTGATTATTTTACATGAGGCTTATCAATATGAAGTTATTGGATTAAGATCAAATTTCCAGTTATTCGGTCACAAGATCAATATAATTAACAAGTAAGCACATTCAATTAATTGGGAAAAAACATCAGCCCAAACAATGAAATAAGCATTAAAAAAAAACTTATTCTTTGAATTAAATCATTTTTGTTTGTAAGACATTAATTTGACAGCCAGATAATTGAGATAGATGAGGGGGAGTTTGGATCTATTTTTATTACCATTAAGAATTTTCAAGAATTATGATTTATTTAAGATTTTTGATCGGAATCCTTTTTATTTTAAGAGAAAAACAATTAGAAAATTTAATGACGTAGAATACTGGCAAAATCCACCTTAAGCTTTTTGTATTTAATATTATGTTAAAAATATGAAAATAAATAGGATATAATTTTAATATAACTTAACTTAATCAATTGGATGATTGAAAACTAAAAACCCACAAGCTCTTTTGAAATTATTAGATGCTCCCATCTTCGAATTGAATATTGTGTACGCTCAATATTAATTTGGTAATTTCGCGGAAATTACTCATCCCGAAGATTATTTACTGGAATACTTTATCAAATCAACTGAATTAATTGCGTGTTGACACAGCCGAATTGAATGGATCAATTGTATTAAATGGATTGTGAAGGGATTACAGAAATAAAATAAATACTAAAAATTATATAGCCTGTTGAACTGTGTGTGTGTGTGTGTGTTCGTGTCCATGATATTTATAACATAAACTATTGTCAGTTCAGTGACCGAAAAAAATAAACATCTAATTTGTGTCATTTCATCCTTATAAGTTACATTTTATATAAGTAATACGGAAATAAATCCACTTTTGCCCAAAGTATGAAATATAAAAAAAATACTTATTTTAAAATATATGTATATAGAATAGAAATTGTGAACTTTGTATAAAGATTTTAAAATTTCATTAAAAAACAAACGAAAAGGGTTACCTTAATTTTTTTTCTAAAATATCCACATATTGAAGATGGAATATACGTATAATCCCTTTTTATCTTTATCTTTAAAGCAGATAACTTTTTCTTTTAAGATGCTTGAATACAAGAAATTTCGTTTATTATGAATTTTTGTTAAGTTTATATGAAATTAGTTATAAACTGTAACTGTGATATTTATAACTACTGAGAATAGCATCTCAGTAAAAATCGTTATTTAAAAAATTTTTAAACATGCTTTTATGTAGACAATTATACTGTCGTTCAAAAAACGCACTTTAACAAAAAAAATTAAATTTAAAATGCAGTTTTTAAATGTGAAAAAAGCTATGTTCATCAAAATTATTTCTTAAGTTAATTAACTTTTAAATAGAATCGTATTGCCTATTTCTTTTAATTTGATACATCATAAATAGTGTTTTATTATTATTATTTTAAAACAAAAATAAAAGTAATCACGAAATGCGTTTAAACAAATAGAATTTACGCGATAGAAAAGATTATAGAAAATTCATCAATACATTTATTTTTACAAAACAGAAAATCCGTTATTACAATAGAGAAATATATTTTCAGTTTTGATATGATACATAACGTTATAAATTTCATTTAATCAAATAAAATGCTTCATTTAAAATGATTCTTAATTAATCTAATCAAATTGCTTTTTCAGAATTCATTCAGTGCAATTGAACAAAGAAGAAACTATCCACGAGCCAATCAAAGTCAATTCTGTATCTATGATACAGAGACACATGGCAAGTATTAACGACGTTTTGGAATTCCTTCTATAATATACCCAAAGGCAACAACTAGGTAATTTTATAACAAATTAGAGGAAAAGTACCGACACAACATCATAACAAACCCATGGGGAAATTATCTTCAGTGAAAACTTTTATTTTTTTGCAGGAAACTAAGAAAATAGTTAATGATATTCTCTAGTTTCTTTAAGTATTAGCATTATTTATTCAATGATAACAATGTTTAAAACTGATGCATTAAATCCACACTTAAATCAGCAATCATGAACAAGATAAAAAGTCCATAAGCTAACCAAATTTATTTCGTATTCAAAACTTTCTTTTCTCCCCATAAGAATACCTAAATATACATCTTAACTAATATATCATTTCAATTCATTAAATAAGAATAATTGTATACATAAGAATTCTTTTTTAATATAAATTAGAATTCAAACTAAAATAGCATATTGTAGAATTAAAGCCAGAACCCAATTTTTAATGAGGAAGAAAAAATAATTGTACGGCAGTGAAACAAACTAAACAGAAATATTAAAGAAAAGGTACGGCATATTTATCAAATTAAAAAAAGACACCTGCTTCATTATCATTAAAAATGTGAATAAACAACGGAAAATGGCATTCAAATATCAGAATTAGCAAAATGAGCACGCGTACACTAAGAAAAAGTAACCAACTCCTAAACATATGCATGTAAGAAGAGCAAAAGATCTTTTAGAATAAAATGTTTATCTTTTAGCTGTTTAATTACTGGGCTTACTTTAATTAACGAATTTTTCGGAATTCTTAATCCAATTAAGGGATGTTTGTACGAAAATTAATTGCACGAGGCGATGAAAATAGCTCAAAGCTTTCTTTTTTTTTTTTTTTTTTTTACCCGCTTTTATCTTATTTCTATTCTTTCTTTATAGTTCATAAAGAGCTATATTTTGCTAGAGCAATTATAATTATCTTTTCAAGTGACGGTAATGAATTTTAAGCTGTATTATTAAAAATTAATGTAAAGAAAAAATTATAAGTACTCAGATTTAACCCACTCTTTATTATTCCATCTCATGTTATTCCTTCATTTACAAAATCATTTTTTTGAAAGAGCGCTACAGTGGCAAATTTAAGTTCGTAATAATTTAAAAAACAAAATGAATCGAATTATTTATAAGTAAAAAGCTTTGTTTCTATTAAAAGTATATCAAATAATAGTAAAAAAATTAAACGTATAAGAATGTTTTGAAAGAAAAGATTTATAAAGTAAAAAATCTATAAAGCATTAAATCAAATAAAATATCTGTAAGAAATTAAGTAAAAATGTTTATTTTTGGTTTTTTTTATTTTAATAATATTATAACTATAGATTATTATTATATATTATATTTTAGTTATAATTCTTAAGCAAAATTGTATTTTAATTACTACTACCGATCAGTGCAGCAAAAATATTTTTATCTCTCTCTCCACAATGCTTAATTTTAGGCAGATATCATAATTTCTACTTAAGACATAATGTTTTCTACTTAAGAAATGAAAGACAGTGTTAGATATTGATGAATGAGTATTTAAAAAGTCACGTATATTTTTATAATATAAGTAACTGTTATAATATATATATATATATATATATATATATATATGTCAAAACGAATACATCTCTACCAAATTTAAACAAATTCCAGTTGGTATATGAGCTTATTGTATTATACAGAAGTAATTGTTTAAACTGAATGTGAAATATTCTGTAATAAGTTACTTTATATGCATGAAATACAATAAGTTTTTATAACAGTATAAAATAATGTTCGTAATAAGGATAAATAATACTTACGATAGGGCAAGAGTAATTATGATAACATAACACATGTAACATGAAATTATCTTCGATTTAAAAGCATTTATATCCGTAAACTGCATTTCGTTTATTTTGTTATCAAGCAGTTGCTGCATACTTCTATCAAATGGGGTTACACTTTTGGAGATTGACATTCTTTAGATTTATAATTGTTACAATTTGAAATTACTCTTGAAAATATACCATAATTAAGCAGTCTTTAGTTTCTGGAACCCAGATCTTTAAATCTAAGTCAAAATTCTTTGTTGGATAAAATAAGTTAAGAGTATCACCATGGTGAAACTGGAAAAAAAACAGGACTACAATTTGAAAATAAATAAATAAAAATGTTAAATCGCATCCGCAATTTAATACGACAAAAACTTAAATGTTAGTTAAAGTAAGATTTCTGTCTTTAACATGAAAAAAGTTTATAAATTAAATAAGGGGGAAATAGTTCTATCCTTATTTTAAGTGAAATTTTTTAAAAAAATGATCATTTCCATCGAATTTATTATTATTATTATTATTTTAAATTAACTTTTCTTTCAGTATTTATTTCTGCGTTGGAAACTTGAGAATTTCCCGAATATCATTCAAGTGTGTTCAGGAAGCAATATAAAACGAAAATTCAAAACAGTTTTATTTAACAGTTTTCACTTGATAATCAATTAATTATCGGGGATCAAAATTAATGAACTGAGTAAAAAAAACTAACAAAGTGCTACATATAAATTTAAATAAATAAATTTTTATTGTTTTTGTTTTACATTTTTGTGATGTCATTATAATTGCGTTTCTGCAAACAATGCAACTAAAATAGTCCATAAAATATTAAGCAATTTTAATACCTAATACAATATGATGCGAATAAAAAATAACTTTTAATCGTACCTTTCCCATTCTAAATGCAAATCTTGCCATGCTGAAATATTTTATGAAAGCAGAGTTAGTAATAAAGTTTAGTTAAAAAAAACATTTTTTTCCTTATATATGTTTCTAAAAGGTTAAAAGTTAAAAATATTAATGGTAAAAGCTGTAATTTGTGATAACTTTTACACATGGTAAAACTATTTAGCACATCTGCTCTGGCAAAATGGATTTATACTCTTTTAATATTACTTTGAATCAATACAGCACCCATCTTTAATCTGAAGTTAAACATTTTACCTTTTCTTTAAATCTGATAAAAATCATCTGAAGAGATTTTAGTTCTCTTAACAATTAAGAATGAATGTCATAAAACACCTGTCTCTCTATACTTGAAAACAAGAAACAAAAAATAAATGTGTCAAGTTCCATCGACCTTTGGCGATGAATGTGGAGACAGAAGGTGGCGTATATCACTTTGACAATAAATTGATATAGCAGATGGAAAAGGCTTCATGGTTGATCAGCCGGACGAACGGAGTTATTGACTCCCAAAATATATGAAGTTTTTAGTTTAAGTTGAGAGTTTTTTTTTTATCCATAAGAGAACTTTTATTTATTATACCCTTCATCATATAAAAAATTACCGATCTATAACTCAAGCTATAAACGCATGTAAAGCTATAATGACAACCATTAAAAGAAGAAATGTGATGTACTCTCACAAAGCTTACGTGATTTATAATATCTATAACATTTTGACTAAAAAAAGAAAAGCATTTTTTTTCTTTTGAAAATTATTTATTTAAAAATTATTATCAAAATCATAATTCAATCCTTTGGAGACTAAATTTAGTTAACTGCAATAATATCAAATTTATTTTTATTCATGATTATCATGGGTACATTATTTTACGTTATGTTTATCACTACAAATTAAAATTTAATTAAATACTGTAATATTTTTCAGTTTTTTAAAAGAATACTGGAGTTAAATATCTAGGAATACTTAAGCATTTTAACTTTTAACAAAAAGCAAATTCTAGGTAATTTAACATACTGCTACTGCTACTATAATAAAATTTATTTGATGGGAACCCTTTTGGAACTATCTCATCGCCTAGAGCGATAAATATCAAATGAACATTTTGGTTAATAAAACATGAAAATTTTTAGTTTTTACTCCTTTTTAAAACGAGACTTCAAAAATAAAAAAATATTTTTATTAATGTTTAAAATGAGAAAAAAGGTTATTTTTGAATAGGCACTGAATATATTTTTTCTTTACTACTCGTAATGTTATACATTTACCTGATATTAGTACGTTTATATACATTTTTTCTTGTTGCTCATAAAAAAACTATCTGAATTTGTTCTTATTGATTCATCTTCCATTTACCACACAAAAGTCCATTTTATAATGAAACAAATCATACAATAAAATATATTAGTCTCTAAAATTTCTACTAATGTTTGTTAATCCATTTTTGAGCAGTTACATCACACTATATTTAAAGTAATGTTACATTAATTACACATTGGATTTGATTTTACATAGATGGTTCGTAACAATGTCAATGCCCTTATTGAAAAAATTTTATTGATCACATTGATGAAGTTGTAAAGCAGAATGGCAGTAAAAATTTCGTTCAAATGTAGATAAAATTTATAAACAAACAAAAAAAAAATATTAGAAGTTTTCTTAGAATTACTTTCTAAATTGTTGCCAATAATAGTTTTAAATTGATATCAATTCCAAGAATAAACTGTTGATTATTCAAGGAAATAAAGTATTTTAATGAGCCATATACATGATGTTATTGCAAGAAATAAATATATATTTCAATGCTTCCTTAATACTTTATCGGGGTTTATAAATCTGAAGATTACTGTCAAACTTCGCAGAAGTAATATTGCTTATAAACCCGTAGAAATAAGTCTGAGAAAACGATTATCACGCAACGTTCTCTTGAAGTAACAAAAACCATCATAAACTCTTCTTAAAACAAAATAAATCCCAACCGTGACTGGGGAAGATGACAAACTGAGATCGAAACTCCCCAAAACATCCCATGAGCGCACCTAATTTCCTGGAATTTCGGCAACCATGTTGGTTCTGAGTGTGTGTGCATGAACGAACAAAATGATCCATTAAGATTTTACAAGATAAGGAGCGTGGAACTAATATCTCGCAAAACGAGAAAGAAAATAAGCCGCATCTGATGAATCCTCCAGCGAATTTTAATCCAATGGTGAAAAATAGTTCAAGGGAGAAAGAAAGCAAACAAAGGAGGAAAAAAGAAAGAAAAAGAAAAAAAAGAAGAAATCGTCATGTTCTTTTTTGTCTGAGGAATGCTTAGGAAAAGTCGATCCATTGATTGAGACATTAATACTACCTGAGAAAAAAAAAAAAAAAAAGACGTGTTCTTGTATGGTTTAACAACGGAATTTAATAAAAAAAAAAAAGTAATTTTCACGCTGAATAAATACAGCTAATAAAATAAAACCACCTTCTAGATTTTTCACAAAATTCCTAGATTATTTGACGAGTGGAATAATTTTCCAGAATTGATATTTTAACTACACTACATATTCACAGGCAAATTAAATAAGATTCGTTCGCAAAATAATATTATAACTTAATTTTTCGGTTTATATAAAACTTAACCCAATATAGTTAGTTAATTGGTAGTTTCATTTGTATTCTTGTCAAAAAAAATTGATGAGAAAGAAATTATTTTCATGAAAGTAATCTTAAATAGACAAAAGATCGTTGAGTTGATATGTCCTATATACAGTTAGTTACATTGTATTTAGCAAGAATTAGAAATGAAAGTAAATAATAAGTTTAACTATTTTCAAGTACGTATTGTTCAAGAACAATATTTGGCTAAAAATTATTCATTTGGCATAGTTTTGTGTATTCGTTCATTTTTTTTTAAATAATAATCCGCCATTTAAAACCAAAAACTGAATCTAAAAACTTGGTCTTTTTCCCGCATTACATCCAATTATAATACGATATCGTTTACTCTCATTATCGATTTTCTTTGAGCAATGACCAGTTATGAATTCCTATTCTTCCATAGGTGTAGTATGAAAGACTGGGCAAGATATTAGCACAGATTTCTCCAGAAAAGTTATATTAGCAGTATTATTTGTTTATTAATAAATGGACAGAAATACATTAAAAAGCTATTTTATCCAAAAATAAACTACTTGAATCTAATTATTGTTAACAAATGCAATATATACTAAAATAATTTGTTAACAATTTACAATTCCTGTCCACATGAATGGTGAATATCTCTTGCTTTAAAGGAAATAAAACTTAGAAAATATATTTTGAATAAAGAAATTTGTTTGATCCTGTAAAATTAGAGTTTACATTTTAATTTATAATTTTTCTTAACTTTTAAAATTAAAAGTATGATGAAATTGAAAGGATTATTTTCAATATTATAAATTGGAAGAGTAGTTTAAAATGAGTTAGTATTTCATTACTTACAATAATAAATTTAAGACATTCAGGTGTAAAACTTTAAAAATTTCATTTTTTTCCTAAAATTTTAATTCGTAAATTTGAGTATGCGATCTCTGTTAGATAATTTTACGATGCACAATGAAAGATGGTTGCATTTCAGATTGGGGTCAGTTCTTGAGGGTTTTCCAAGCTTCTTCCTCGAGCCCATGTGGTCTCAGCCGATTACTTAAAAAAAATCTTCGACAACGCAAAAAAACTTTAAATCTGAAGGCACTACCATATATATCAGAGACTAATATCAATGAAAAAAGAATGCGAAAAAAAACCCCATAGAAATAAGCCTTGATGAGAAAAAAGCGAAGCATTTGTATTTCCGCTGGTCAACTCCACATCGTTTCTCACGATCCCACGAGCAAAAAAAGATAAGACCTACATTAATAATTCAATTACGCACGTGTACACCCAGAGTTGAGATAGACGAAGAGAAAAAAATTACACAAAATAAAACATAGCCAACAGCTATGTCCCAAATAACGCATCCAGCCAAATTCGTCGCCAGAATCGGAATGGAGAGGAAAAAATCATTAAGTAAACAAAGCAAAAAGGTCAGTGGTAACATATAACCTTGGCTTTGGCATATTTCTCTCCAAATTCATTCGCCGAGAATGTACTTACCTATCCATATAATGAAGTAGCAGAACAAGGAGGGACGAGATTGTAAAAATAATGCAAAAGAATCCGGTTTGCCAGCGAGAGGGGTGTGAGCAGGAGTGAGAGGGAAGAATCTTCAAGCGTGCTTTGAATCTTCTGATATGAAGTACTTAGGATCTTTGGTATGTCTCAGAATCGACGGATGTGCCATCAATGTAGTGCCTTATGATAGGGGGTGGATTATACCCAGTACCATTGGAGACGTAACGGGTGCAGGAGATGTTATTATAATGAAAATGGAAACTGGCGTTTGCTTATCAAACAGCTTCAGCATTCTGAGAAGCAGTGATTATCTAAGGAAGGGGGTTATTTTGAGGATGATTTGTAAGGATGAAGCGAGATAATGAAGTGAAATGACGGTAATAAATAGGAGGTGAACTATTAGGATTGTTTCTATTGAAAGAAAAATGGGTTAATTTAAAATTCTAAGTCTGTAGCTCAGTTAAAATGGCTCATCTATTAAGAATGGGATGTTCTATTTTAACTTAGTGCAGTACATGCAAAATTTTCTAAGAATCATATTATATGTTCTAATTTTTAATCTCCATAATATTTGAATTTTAAATCAACTTGATTGCGTCTAACTTTTTGTACATCTGAACAAATCGAGATATTTTATCTTAATGTTTATAATACAATCATTGACAAAAGATGAGTAAATGTTTAAACACATTGATCAAATTCAATTTTTTTTCTTTCACTGCGACTCAATAAACAAAATTTTATGATTCATTATTCCAATAGAAAACATTTTCATAATTACATTAAAATCGAATGTTTACTAATTAATAGATAAACTGATTTATTTGCTCTTACATTTCAGTACTATGGTGAGAAAAATAACTTTCCTTTTGAAAAACCGGTTGAAAAGCTTTTCAATAACCTCAGAAAACAGTTAACACATTAAGTAGAAAGTAAAAGTTCTAGCATGCGAAGAGAAAATTCTACGAAGGCCACGGTTCTGATAACAACAAACTATTTCATTGAGTAAGGAGGAAAACGCTTTTGTTAAATACAAGTGTTCGTTTCATTCGGCTTATCAATAGATAAAAGATTGAATTTTGAATAAATGTGTCTGCTCTTATATTTCGTTTAGAAAGTAAGAGATACGAAAATAAAAAATTCTTAGTTTAATTCAAAGTGAATTGAAATTTGCACATCTGCATCAAAAATGGAAAGCAACAATCAGCTTTATTGTGCAAATTTTTAACGCTGTACACAGCTGTTTAACTACAGCTGCGTAAAATTCATTAGCCATTTAATCTAACTAAATATTAAATATCTTCCGTCATATCAAGTTAAATATCGAATTTGTAGCAATAAAAACTTGTAGAAATGAATTAAGAACAAATTAAAGAAAACGAAGGTTATATAACAGTATTTAATATTTAAATAATTATATGTGTTTCCAGCTTTATCGTCTGTTTTGTCAAAGAAATTAATTTGTTATGAATAATTCGCTTTTTCTGAAATATAAAATGTCACATTGGATTTAAATAATTAAAGTACAGCATTACACTCCTCCAATATGAAAAAAGTTGCTATTTCTCTACCATTTTTCTTACACTGCCTGACATAGAAAATGCAAAACAAAGAAAGAGTTGACAGAAAATGACGAAACTCGGCAAGCAGAAAGGGACACCAATAATTCGAAAACACTCTCATGAGACTGTTATAAAAAGGTAAACATGTGATTTCTATTAGAATACTAAGAATAAAGTAAAAACTCTCTTTTATAGTTGATCAATTGTTTAATTTATAAAGAAATTATGTTAAAATTTATAAATAGATTTTTTTCAATTAAAATATTTTCACTTTTACGATTATATAATACCGAGTCAAAGGTATTATATAATCGAAAAAAAATAATAAATCTGAAAATCAACAACGATTTTCAGGTTTATTTTATCTTTCTACGATTGCTTATTTTATACACTAGACCCAATGAAAACGAAAATTATGATTCAAAAGGGATATTGAGCCTCGTCCCAGACGGAATTTTAACTCAGGAATTAAATATAAAAATCAGAATTATGATTTTTCTACCACCAAATGGGACAAAGAGCTTGAAACTAACAGTTTGATGATTACGCAGAATTTTTAAACTGATTAATATTAAAGCATTTTATTAAATCTGATAGCAAGAGCATAGAAACATAATAATCTTATAAATTTCTCATTTTCTATTTAACCTGATTTTTTCATCTAGGAACTTTTATAATTTTATATATTTTTGTTTGTTTGTTTGTTTGTGTGTGTGTGTGTGTGTGTGTGTGTGATAATTTATTCATACTGAAATCAAAAGTAATGAATAATTCTGTGCGATTGAGATGTTATCCAGCGGATAATTTAACAACTGAAAACAAGTGTAAGGTTTCTACAATCCAATAATATATAGTAATTCTTCTAATTTTTTTTATTAACAGTATAAATAGCAATATATTCTTAAATTTTATGTGCATAAGTATTTAAAGTAAAAGTGAAATTGAAATTCGAGGAATCGGTAAATATATTATACTTAAATGTAATGAATGTATTTATGAAATACGATTTTAAATACAAAAACTAATTCTGTCATTAAGATTTATTAGAGAGTAAATATAAAATATTCGATAAATTTCTAAGAAATTATTTAATACTTTAATTTATAATTAAATCAATGAGAAATTTTTTTCGCAAGTATTACTTTTATTGTTATCGTACTTTAAATGATATGCCTGAAACGCATCTTTTGTAAGTAAGTGTGCTTCCTTTTTTTAAACTTTAAAATTAAAAAGAAAAGTACCTCAAATAGCATTAACAAAGACGTAAAAATAATTCAAATATAAAAAGTAAATAATGCTTTTTATCTATTCAAATATAACGGCTTCAAAATGCTCACAAAAAACAAAACTTTTCGTTATTTCATTTCATACAATCTTAAGAGTAAACAATTTTGTAAAAAAAAGTAAACAGAGTTACGAGGTTTCTTAAAGAAAGTATAAAAATGCGCATAAGCATCATCAATCTTAAAGAGAAAAATATTCTTATAAAGTAAAATGTGGAAAAGGAAAAGCTCTTTTCAATTTAAAATGTATATTTAGATAATATATTATTTAACTTTTACTTTCGCATGCACACATTGCATTAACCTTTTAACAGGAAATGTTTTGGGTATATGTCTAATGGTATGCAAGAGAAAAACTGCTCAAAAATGCAATATTTTGTTATAAAAAAGTTTCACAAGTTAAAAGACAGAGTTCAAAGCAATATCAAGAATTCTCTGGCGAAAAATATTTACGCGATATACGATGTTAATAATAAATTTATAATAAGCAGGAAATAAAAAAAATTATACATTCGTTTTCTGAAACTCAGAAATAAGTTGATTTACAATAACGGAAAAAATTATTAATCTTTTTGTAATGTCAGCATATATTACATACACTGGCCGACATTGAAAATGCAACACTAAGAAAATGTTGCCAGAGAGTGACGACACTCGGCAGACTGAAAGGGAACAGCAACGAACAATAAATGATCTGTATTTCGAAATGATATGCAAAATACAGAATGGAAACAGGGTCGCACCAATAGGTTGTAGGACCACCGTGGACGGTGATACACGAAACAACACGTATAGGAACAGAATCAACGAGAGTACGTATGGCTACTTGAGGAATGACTCTCCACTCCCTGTCAACCATTTGCCAAAATGTGTCTTCTGATGAGGGCAGTGGCAGAGTCTGCGAATGGCGTTTAATCATATCCTGAACGTGTTGGGTTGAAGAGAGATCTGGCGATCACGGTGGCCAGGGAAACAGCAGTACGCCTTGCAGGGCATGTTGGCTGATGCAAGCAATGTGTGGTTGGGCGTTATCCTGGTGATAAAGAGCAGTAGGCATCCCCTGACGGTAAAGGAGTGTTGCCGGTCGCAGCACATCATCCACGTAGCATTGTGTTGACATAGTGCCGTGAATAAGAACTAGAGGTAACATGGAATTGTGCGCAATGGGTCCTCAAACCATGATGACGCGTTGTCGCGCTTAGAAACGCTCCACAACTGCAGCAAGATTGAACCAATCTCTTCGTTGACGCGGTGATTATCACTGATAAAACAAAACCGAGACTCATCTGAGAAGACGATCCTGTGCCACTTCGCTCTAATCCGATTCCATTCCAGACGCTTGCGTCTACGTTGTGGAGTCAATACCAGTCTTCTTAACGGATGGCATGAGAGCAGAGAACTAACAACCAATTGACGACAAATGGCTCTGCTCGAATGGGAGCGTCCAGGGTATCTTGCTTGTGTTGCAGAATTTCGGTAGACGTGCTTTGCGTTGGCGCCATTGCCTCCCGTCGGACTTGTCGATCCACACTTGCTGACCTCACTCTTTCTGCACCGGCATCCCAAAATGTTCTACAGTTCCTTATTCCAATCATCTTTGCCACAGCCGGTGCACTGTGGACACGTGCAAGTGTCAGTCAGGTACAATTTACCATAAAAACCAACCATCTTCAACTAGTCTGTCTGCATTAACTGACTCCGTCAACGATAGCCTGGACGATTATTTTCTTAGCAGTAATAACGGCGCATATATTTATATATATATAGAGAGAGAGATTGAAAAAGACAACAAACAAAGAATGCAAAAATTGAAAAAATATATATAACTTTCCACTATTTTAAGCAGAAAATGTGTAAAACAGGCTGTCCATAACTAATAGATACTTTTGGGGACGGTAGAAATAAATTTAAATCACAATTAAGTAATATAAAAGCCGAAATAATCTGACACAAGACTTGGTTAACATTTATTGTCCTCTAAGGAAGTGAATTTTGGACAGCAAAACTTACTCTTATGGTCTGACATAGAAAAATTTTATAGAATGTCTTGGGACCAATAAAACAAAATAACGTTGGAAAGTTGTATACGATCAAGAAATCCATAAGAAAAATCCACCAAAATCCACGTTGTGGAACTAGTCACAGCTACTCTCATTACACACCCGGGTAAAATATTTAAATGCAAGAATATATTTCAATCTAAAAAGATTACCTTCGCGAGAACAGAAGGAATACGACGGAAAAGTAGACCACCTACTGGGTGGCTAGTTGATGTGTTGCAAAAGATGTGCAGCGGATTGGAGACAACCGATTTAAGGGTTGCAGCGCCGAGTAGGGCTAGACGCATTAAATAGGCGACATAGCCTAAACCCGAGGCAGTAATCACAGGATGAAAAAAAATTTTATTTAATGAAAAATACCTTCGTTTTCTTTTAACAAACATTGTATGGGTAAATTCAATTATTTTATTAAACTCATTTTGATCATTTTGCACACTATGGCGAATCCATTCAGATAATATCACGGTATTTATTGATCTAAGAACATAAAATTTAGTTTTGACAAATTCCTTTTAGTAGACAAAAAGTTGCTTAGTCAAAAATTTTGATTACATTAATGTAAATTGCTTATACACATTACAGATATAAGGAAATCACGTGTTATACTATTCATTACATGAATACTATTTCAAATTTGAGTTTTAATAACTTTCAATTTGAACATTTTGCATATTATGAGTAAATGTGCAAAATAATCAAAGATTCTAATAATGGAAATACTTAAATGAAATTATTGATTCAATACTTTTGATTTGTCAATGGGTAACTTTTGTATAAATACTGTCATGTAAGCTATATCAGACAGTACAAGTGCCATTACTCTAATACTATAAAACTGTTACATAATAATCATTAAAGTGCATAAAAATACTTAGTAAACAGCTCTGTAAAAATTTATCATATTAATCACTTTAAAATCACCTTTTTAAACTAATATAAGAATGAGCCCAATATAATTGTTGCCTATAATTTCAGTACATTTAAATGCAATTATATTTAGAATATAATAGAAACAAATACCGGGATAATAGAGAAATCTTTGGTTAAAAAATTATCACCGTAAAATGAATTATTAAAAATTGTTTATCACATACAGAAATAAAAAAAAATATTCACTTCATAAAAAATATTATTTTATATGATTTTAACTATATCGGGAAAAAAACGTTCATTATAATTATCTTCATGACCTTTCTTATAATATTGATATCAATAAAGAGATTAAATCACCTTCGTTAATCTTTATCGTCAATAGGATAAACTTATAAGTCACATTAGTTTGAAATACAATTTTTTTATATTCCGATTACGTAACAGCTTAAACTTTATTTTAAATTGTCAGTTTGCTTTTAGAGATACTGTTTTATCGAAAATAATTCACTTTTTTCTTAAAAAAGATACAGTTACAAAAACAATACAACGAAACAAAAATTTTTGTTTTAAACTTTATAAGTTAAGTGAATGTATAAAAAAAAATCACCTTCACAACATTGCATTAAAAAGAAAAAAAAAAAAAAAGAAATATTTAAAATACAAATTACGTGAATCACAAACACATTCGGAGAAAACTAAATAGTTTTAGCAAAATATTTTTAAAAATAACTAGAATGATATTAGATAATAAAATTATCTAAATTACTGTATGGAATCTGAATGATAGTGGAACAAATACACATCCGCTTTAATTGCGTATTCTGTATTTCGTATTTCTATAAAATATGTAATACTACACTTTTTTATTTAAAGGTTAAATGATCAAACTAAGATCACAGTATTTAATCCTGGTTCGTTTTTTTTTTCCTTAATATTTTTAAGCATGTTTTATTCACCTAAAAGCATTTAATAAGAAAAAGTATATTTTACATAAATGAAGTATATTTTATGTATATAAAATATATGTTAAAATATTTTTAATATAAATTTTTGTCTTTTTTTTAATCACATGATGAAACTAAAAATATACACGAAATTTCTCACGGCTAACATAAATGTCAAATGACTTCTTAAATAAAGCATGGAATTGGAATATAAATACATAAAATTGTGAATAAACATATTTGCAGAGTTCTTGATCTACTTTTTTTCTTTGCAAAAAGATTTATTCTCAAAATACGATTCATTATCAGATTCGGTGATATTAAATAGGGTCGGAATACCAAGCTAGTCAGTTGGAATCAGAATAAAGACATATCAGGATATTTTTCTCTCTAGCTCAAATACTAAAACTCCCAATAAAAAGAATAAAGAGGATATAAATCTGTTTGATTTCTCCAAAGAGCGCTCTGACTCATTTGAATGTCGTTTGCATAAAGATATGCTTTAACGCTTTTCAATAAAACTTGCCGCGTGGTCCACCAGAAAAGAGGCAGATGCATTATGCAGCAGGAATACCGTTACACCAAATTACAGGGAAAAAGAAAATAAATACAGACAAAATACTTTTTGTTCCAGACATTTTTTTTTTGTTTTGATTAAGATTATTAAATAAGTGATTTTGATAAATTCAATAATATTAATTGATTTTCTATTCAAAATAATTTACATCAATTTTTGAAAGTCTATAGTTAATGTTGATGGATTCACGAGACTGCTGAAATTATTATTTTTATTTATAAGAATAAGTGAATCATAATCGTGTTTCTGAATGTATAATTCATATAAAAATTAATTTTTGGAAAATTGTCTCAAATTTGCCGCATGTTATGGCAAAATTAGTCATTAAATTTAAAGGCGGTTATTTAGATATACTATACATCCAAAATTGGTTTGAAGAATGATAAAACCAAAAAATGAAATATGATAGACAAATTATTTTGAGTAGAAACAAAAGAAACTCTCTTAAAAATTAATTTTAAACTAAACATAATAACATATGCAATCCAATCGATGGAGACATCTTTCGTAAGAAATCGTTATCGAGGGAAATTTATTTCCTGAATACCAAAATCCTCTTCTAATGTATAAAAAAAATTTATTCAATTTAGTTGTATTTATAGCCTGAAGGTATCACGACGTGGTAATAAAAATTGAAAATTCAATTACTCCGTTGATTACAAACACTCTAAGTAAGAAACTTTACATTAAATTTCTTAATTGATTTGGAGAGAACGTTCGAAGGAACTTACATATACCATTTATATTTAAAAGCATTTATAAATTTAAAAACATTTTTCAATATAAAATACGAATATATTATTTAGCTCTTCAACTAGTGTTTTGATAGAGAGAATAAAATTAAACAATAAGACTAATGGATATACAAATATAAAACCATTTTTAACTTCATTTAAAATTTAAAAAATTAAATAAAATCTCAAACATAGTTAGGAAATTTTATTTTTGTATGATATTTTGAAATTGAAATGTATCACTTCGACAATGTAAATACTATCATATACAAAATTAAATTACATAGGAAATTTCTCTCATTTTTTGCTTTATATTCATTAAATATTAGTATTTAAAATCGTAATTCAAAAATTTATTTTGCTGTAAAGTTATGTTTTGTAAGATTCATATTTACAGTAGACACAATAAAAGTTATATTTCTCTAATATGTAATATTTCTAATATTAAACCAACATATTATATTGGAATGATAAAGAATTTTTTTCCATTAGAACTCAAGTAAAATAAGCAGCTAAATAATACTTTTTATTTTTAATTCATAAAAAAAATCAGAATTTAATAGTTGAATTTATTCCTACAAAATTTAACATTTTGATGAAATATATTATTGTTTACAATGCAACGTAAAAGTTTTAATAGACAAATTTATAAAATTCAATATTTGAAAATGATAAAAGTTATAAACATGACATCTCTCTTTCTCTCTCTCTCTCTCTCTAAGTGTTTCTTTTAAAAATAAAGGATTGATTTGTAAATTATACCACTCGCTTATTTTCCGTTAACACATCGTCAAGAATTCAAATTATAAAATTATTTATAATTCCATATTAATTATTTTATTTCATAGCGTCAAATGTATAAAAAATTATCCATTTTCGCAGCTTTTCACAAAATTATACTTCTAAATTTCACATCTAAATACTTTACCCATTATTTATACTTAAGTCTAATTCCCAGGTCATTATTAAACAGAATTTAAAAGTTTTAAAAAAACATGACCACAAAAATATGAATTAAAAAAAATAATTATGAATTTGAAATGAAGATAATACAAATATATTAAAGAATAATTTAATCTAAAATAATAGTTTATTGGGAAGTAAATAAAAAGTTTTCAATACAAAATGATTTTCATAGGCCGTAATAGCCAATTGCTTGCGATTAATCGGGAATGGTGTTGTTCTAGTTATCGAAAGATGTATCGAGTTCTATAACCGACACAGCCGAAGATTCATTGTATTCATTTCTGGTGACTAGGCTTCGTTGAGGACACAATGTCTTCCACGCGAAAGAATACTTCTGTATATAGATAGCCAAGTCTTTCGCTCAGTTGTTGTTTCCAAATTATGAAGAACTACTTTTCAGTTCCATTAAGAAATCGTCATGAATTATTAGTAGATTAAGCAGTCTTAAAACTCGGTAAAATAGAGTAAGCGACTAGATGCAATGAGAGTGAGAGTTTATTGGGTTTAGGAGAATTTGGCCCAAAGTTCTATGGACATTTTCCATAATAATCACCCTATCAATAAGAAGAAAAAATGATTTTTCTAATTACGATGTATGATTTTTTTATTTCGATCTTTATTTATTTATTGGTAAATTAAAAAAAGCTGAATCAAAAAAATAATTTATCGATGACATTTTGTGGAAAATCTAATGTAATGAAATAAACAGCGACTGAAAACTAGAAGAAAAATTTTAAATCACCTGTCTGGATGGTAACTATCATTCAAAAATTTTTATCCACTATTATAAAGATCATTTGTATGAACTTCTTGATATTCAGTTTAAGGTGTTAAGTTATCGCAAAATTCGATTTTACTCAGGGATTACTTGAAAGTATACCTTTCATTTATTACTCAATTTTTTTTAATAACTATAATTCATTTCTTTTGATGATGCACTTCAATATAATCACGAGTGTAATTTTCATATTTTCTTTCAAATATGAAAGAAGTGTGAAAATTTCCCTTTTCGTGTTTCTCCCTTATTTTCAGCGACCAGAAGACAACAGAACGAAATTGCACTCGTAACTTTAACGTTAATCAGAAAAAAGGCGCTGCTCTTTGGATAATCAATCACTCTTGAAATCAATTGAAGAAATCAACCACTTTGGAAAAAGGAAAAAAAAAAAAGCTAAGAAACAAGAAATAAACAGGTTAATAAACAGGCTTTCTCACGTCACTTCTTTTATGAATCTGTCAAATGTATCCCTTTTTATTTTTAATTCCCAACTAATATATAAGGAAATAATAACACATGATTTCATTTATATATTATGGTTAAGAAATATGAATAAATTATGCATCATTTTCTCTAATATGTTTACATTGCTTCTTAATTCTTTTAAAATAAATTTTCTTGTATATATATATATATATATATATATATATATATATATATATATATATATATATATATATATATATATATATATACATAATCTATTATCTAAACAATTAATATAAACCTGAAATCTAATTCTAGTCACTCTGAAATTTTTGAGATACAACTAGGTTTTTAAAGTTATACTTACAAAATTTTAGGTGTGTTCAAAGTAGTCTCCTCCAGCATCAATGCACTTTTGTACACGAATTTTCCACAGATTAAATGCCTCAAGCCATTCATTTCTTGCAATAGATAAAAAAATGCATTTATAGCCACATCAATCTCTTCTTCTGAATGAAAACGACGTCCACGTAAGTTCTTTTTTAGATTAAAGAATAACTAAAAGTCGCACATAGCTAGATCAGGTGAATACGGCGGATGTTCGATTACTTTAATTTGTTTTTGTTTAAGAAACTCAACTGTTAATCCGGCTGTATGTGAAGATGCATAGTCATTGTGAAGCATTAGTCCCCTAACATTTAATTTTTGTAGAATTTCTAGAAGACATTTAGTGATACACCAGTTTGCTGTTACTGTCTTCTGTCCTCCCAATTTGATGGCTTTGACCAATCCCGTGCTTTTGAAGAAAACGGCATACATCACTTTTTTCAGTGCGCGTTGTTTTTTCACCCTTGTCGGCGTGGGATCATCTTCAAAGACCCATACTTTGCTTTCTTGACATGTTGGAACGTCAAAAAACGGTATGTACGTTTCATCACCTGTTACAATTTTAGAAATGATGCGGTGGCCACCATCATTTAGCAATTTAAGAGTTTCTTTACTGATTCTGAGACGCTCCTCTTTTTGGTTCACAGTTATATTATGGGGTACCCAATGGCAAACTACTTTCATATGTACTTTCATATGTAATTCTTCATGAATGATTTTGTGTATGGCTGCGGATCCAATCTTAAGTTCTTTCTGTATCATTTAATAGGTAAAGCGATTATCATCCATTAACATTTTTCGTATGACAGACACATTACCCGGGATTACTGCCGACGGCAGCCATCCTGTGTGTTCTTCATCCTGAAGACAATTGCGACCTCTTCTAAATTCTCTAAACCATCTGAATACAGTAGGACGAGCTGGAAATTCATCACCAAATTTTAGTTGCAGCCGTTGAACGCATTCTTCTTGATTTAATCCTGCTTTAAAATCGTAGAAAATCATAGCGCGAAAATGTTCTCGCATCAACTCCCTTTTCTCTTCTGTTTAAAATCTATTCTACGCTAAACAAGTTGAAGTAAGTCAGTAAAAAATCGTCTTCTGTGTTAAAATACTTTGTATTTTAAAATTAAACCATTATTTTTATTTTGTAAATTCTCGTCTGCACATATCTCAAAAATTTCAGAGTAACCCTCGTGTGTGATCGACAAAGATATAAATGTCCAGTCATCAGTTTTAACATCAAAAATGGTGTTATGGGTTTATTTAACTTTTATGTTTTAGTTCAGACATATGAACTATTTAGTTTATGATAATATAGTATAAAACAAGAAAATGCTTTTAATTTCGCGTTATTATTAAAACATATGTACTAAAGGTATAGAACAGCTTTCCAATTTATTTAAATTTTCACTTTTCAATTCATTTGTTAAGTAAAGATAAAAATATTCGGTTAATTCATGATAAAATGTCGATGAGACCACAACGAGTGAAGAATTCAATTTTCTGATTTTTCTCATGTCTCTAGTGAGGATATATATGAAAGATTAATTATTTATTTTAAACGTAAAAAAGATTATTCTGACATCACCCCCAAAAAATGAACTTTCAAATAACTTCATTGTTTTTACTTCGGATGAGAGTTGCACATTGTGGGTGAACTGAAATTCAAGATATATGAAGAAAAT
This sequence comes from Latrodectus elegans, assembly GCA_030067965.1. Taxonomy (NCBI): domain Eukaryota; kingdom Metazoa; phylum Arthropoda; class Arachnida; order Araneae; family Theridiidae; genus Latrodectus; species Latrodectus elegans. Next base: position 70,498,935 of record CM057814.1, read on the forward strand.
ACCTCAATTGTGTAGGGAGTAAGTCTAGTTCCAATGGTATGAATTCCAAATTTACTGTATGCAAAAGGTGTCGATCATACCAAATCTTAATATGCATACTACGTCAGAACAGGATAACAGAAAACAGGAAATAATCAGTAAACTTTAGGCTTAAGCGAAAATAGCAAGTTACGACAATAGTAAGTTTAGTTCGATTTGTGATTCATCGTTCTGCATCTACATTCCGTTTTCAAAGATTAATTTAAACAAACCTACAATTTATACAATGGATTCAAAACTATTGCAAGCATCCATATTTGAAGTAAGAAAAAAACCAACAGTACATTTTACAAGTTAAAAACTGACCATTCATTTTCCAGTCTGTCAAATGAAAACTAAATGAGAAATATACAGTAATATCGTTGATTATTTAATGAAATAGTTTAATTGATAGCTATGAAAATATACCTTCTTATTTTAATAATTTTAAGTGCAATTAAAATTTTCAATAAACTTTTCTTTTTTGAATAGAAATTTTGAAAATAAACATAGTTCATACAAATTCTTTAATTTTATTTAAATTTTTCTGACTTTTTTATTATTTAGACTTAGATAAAAATATACTCGTATTAAGAAAACATTAGTACAAAAAAACATATGTTATAATATCATTAATTTAAAATGATGTTTCCTTATTACTAATTTTATTTTATTTGACACAAATGTAAAAATGGAATAAAATGATTTACAAAATATTTTAATATAGTTCAAATCAATTATTAACAACTAAAAATCTTGAAATAATATTAAGATGAACCAAGGGATTTCACATAGTTTGCATTAATATATTCGCAAAACATATTCCCAAATAAATTTAAAAACAGTGAAAACGTTTTTTATCTTTTTCAACGTAATGAAAGATATCATTTACGAAAAAAGATACTTTTTTAGTGAATAACAGCGAATTCCACTAATGAGCTGATCATCATCATTATTATTTTTTTTATCGGAAGGTACTGATACCAATAAGGATAACGACGTAATAAATAAGATGAGGTGTTTATTAATGATTTCATAACAAAAGATATAGCTGTGGTATTTGAAGATAATTTTTCGATATTGTTTTTTTAATGACTGTTTTTTTTAAAATGAAATTTTAAGTGAATGTAATTAATTGTTTACTCCAAATTATATAATAAAAATACTATTTAGTAAATTTAATCGGAGCTTATATTCTTATTAAATCTCATTACTAATTTGTATTAGTTTTGCAGAAGTACTAACAATTTTCTCTAGTTTACTTAATTCTTTTTTTCAGTTTATATAACCAAACGATATCTATATATCCAATATTTACATAATTTCTGTAAAATTGTATTTATGAGTAAATTAGTACTGTTTAAGAGCTAGTGTTATGAACCATCAGTAAAATTGCAAAGAAACACTAGGGAAAATATTTCAATTAGTATGAAATTTTGCCTTTCAAATGAAATTCATGGCTAGATCCAGTAAAAGGAAACGCTGTATTATACACACTATTCTATTAATGCAATATGAATTTGTTCAGCTTCTAAAATAATGAAATTTCTTTTTATTAACATTGTTAAATATGATCCAATGGAACATCAAGATTATACAAAGAAAAATTGAGAAGCTCAAAGAATATTTTTTTAATTTGTACTTTGAGTACAGACTAAAGTTAAACACCAACATATTAGAGATGGTCTTGAATATAAAACCAGTATTCTTGCATATTACACAGGCCAATATTTTTTGTAGTGTAAACCTTTCAAGATATATATATAGTGGACATACGCGTTAAAACACACAAGTCTCTGAACTTCAAGGCCATATAAGCGGGGCGATGAAGTCTGCAAAAAATTTATCAGCATTATATAAGTTAATTAAAATAATAATATGTAAATAAATTAATAATAAACCACTAATAAAAATAACAATTGAGTATCTTCGGAAATAGACAGTTGCGAAAAATTGATTTCTCACAACTTTCTATGCCCAAAAGTACTCAATTGTTATTTTTTTATTAGTGTTAGAATCGAATCAAACTTATAACCGTCTGTATTAAAAACATAGCCTTAACCACTCGCTGAAAGAAGAACTTGAGCGAATAAGATGTAAAAATCAAAATCTCTTACTACAAATGAATCTGGTTTATTCTCTACAGGGATTATATATGTAGTAAAATTTAATTTTAACTCTAATTTAGAGACTGCGGGGACCTCTGCGGTTAGAACGTACGTTATCGGAAGATAGCGAGTTCGAATCCCAATCCAATCGAAGATCCGTCGAGTTCACTAACGGTCACTGGGACACGTTAAATGTCATGGTCTCATGGTCTCACGTTAAATGTCATGGTCTCAATGTCCTCCATGAGGAATGATAGAGATGAGGATGGCAGGCCAAATCTGGATATTTTCTGCTTGGTCTCTGCTTCTAAATTATGAGGATCCATCCACTTTTGCAGATTCGATGGCACAATCAGGGGTTACCTCATTATAAAATGCCATCACTTCCACACCCCATGTAGTGACAAAAAATAGTGGAACTTCTAATAGTCGGCTATAATATATATATATATACATTATATATATATATATATATATATATATATATATATATATATATAAATGAATGAATTTTTCTTTTTATTTAAATAATTAATAATCTAACAATTCTATCGTTCCCACATTCATTTTGTTGATTTGAATACGATTATTTAATGACAGAATCACAGGATATAAAACTGTAGGGATAAATCATTAATACCACGTTATTTTTAGGAGCTATTTTGCTGAAAAACATATTATGCCTCATAAATTATTCCCTTTCATTCAATAAACATAAAAAAGTAACTAAAAATATTCAAAACATATTAACAAGTCATTTTCATGGAAAAGTTCTGATTAACACTTCGTAAATTAACTATTATAAATGAGATAGTTAACAGAAAATTTAAATAAGTAAAAATTTCTCCAACAAGTCTCATTTCTGAGAATTCTTATCCTGCAATATTTTATTGCGATATGCAGTGATTTTTCTGCATGTGCAGTTCATACAAGCAAATAAAACGCCTTAGAAACAGCTTAAGATTTGAAATATTGCTCTGGCGCTTTCAATATGAATAGTTAACTGCATAAAAGCCGAGTTTCCCGAATTCATTTCGCTCGAATATTAATGGATCTAGTAGTGAAGTGGGAACGATCGCGTTTCGAGTTGGTAGCTAATTTAGAGAGAGGGGGAAAAAAAATAATAAAATATTCTGAGCGGTATGTTATTACCTTGCGAATTTTATAGGCTTATAAATTATTTATCGTCAACAATACCGTGAGGCGGTAAAAATACCAAATTTTCTAACTATCGTCTGCTTGAAAAAGAAAATTTATTTTTGGAAGAAAAGATCAAGCGCAAATTGATGAAATGTTTACATTTTGAATGTTTTGCTTTCAAGTGCTAATTTATTAAGCCTAATCATGAATTAATTAAAAATGAGCAAGAATAATTTTTCCTTAATGTTATTTTTCGGAGGACTTATTATGTAAAAAGGATCTTTCAGAAATTTTTTCCCAATAAATTTATAATAATAGCAAAATTAAAAATTGAATAATAAATTATGGCACAGACATCGTATAATCCATGCGCCAAATTCTGAGATTGGCAATTTTTTGGCAAATTTTTTTCTCTATCTGACAACCTTGTTTTTGTTATGTTATACACATGAAAACCTATAAGAATTAAGCAGAAAATTCTATTTTGCGAGTATTTTAGAATAGATAAAACTTACAAAAAGTATAATTATACAATTTAACTATTTTATTAAATAAGACATACAATTAAAACAAATATAAATAAATTGGGTTCCTAGCGAAAAGTTGTAAAGTTCTTGCGAATATCCATCCATCGAGGAGAATATAAATTTATTCCAAAATTGAATGATTCCAGTCCTGTAATTCCACGAAAGATAACATAAACCTTCAGAACGTGAATTAATGACGTACACATTGATATCATTTTACTATATCATTAAGATACGCGTTACTCATTAGTATTAAATTAACCGATGACAATGTGAACACCCAGCTTTAACGAAATCGAAAAGCTTGTCCTAATTCCAGTTGTGTGTAACAAAGCGTTGTCTAAAAATGAGTGCTTGTAAATTAAATCAAAATATCTAACAATTGCGTTAATTGAAAGGTAAAACAGAATTCTAACAATGAAGAATTGATTTCAATGAAAGAGTCAGAAGTTTTTGAGATTTTCAAAGAACACCCAAAGTTTTCAATGATCTCCATTGTTACATTTTAAAGCGAATAAATAATTTTTTGTCCATTTAAAATAAGGGAAAAATCTATTGTTCATTGAAAATGTAGAAAATGTTACCCATTTTAAAATATTTTAATGGAAACGCATTTCATGCTAGCAGATAGAAAAGAATTACTTTACTTCTACTAATTAGTTTTGCAGATAGAATAGCATTACAATATTGAGCATTTTTGTGCATTGCTTATGTTCTAGAGCAGGGATGGCGAACCAATAGCACGCGTGCCACATGTGGCACGTTTGAAAATTTTGATGGCACGCACAAAAACAAAATATTTTTTTATAAGTTATCTTTTTTTACAGAAATTAATTAAAAATTATTAATCTACACTTAATTTATGATATCAATTTGTAGTAATATAAATTTGAAAAGTTAAATTTAATAGTCCTTGTGTAGTTAAATTTTAAAGAATTAGAAATGGAATTAGTTGGATTTCAGTCAAGTACCATATGGAACCAAAAATTTATTGATTTAAGAAATGATTTAGAAATTATTGAAAGTAATTAATTATTAGGTAAAATAAAATAAATTGCAAGAGATGAAATTCATGCAATGAATTCAATTCGTGACACGTTTAATTGCTTAAAAATATTAGATAAGGCAATTTTATCAATATTTTCATTGACGTGGGCATGTGAATATCTATTTCTAGAATTAAAGTTTATAAAAAAATATAGAAATAGAATGACGGATGAGTCGAGCTCTGCATGCGTACTGTTGAAATTAACTAAATATGAATCAGATATTAAAACTTTATCATTTTGACTACAGCAACAAAAATTACATTAAAAACAATTGTTCTTAGCGTGAATTCTGTTTATAGCATATTCTTTTTGTAAAACATTAATTAATAAAAAATTGTTTAAAGAAGAATTGCTTTAATTTGTTTATTTAACTATATTTACGCATAGTTATACAACGCTAACATTTCGAATGAAATTTAATTGTGGCACGTTACCTATTTAAAAAAAGATTTTATCACTTTGTGGCACGGATATCAAAAAAGTTTCGCCATTTCTGTTCTAGAGTAATGTCAAGCAAAATACAGTGTGCCAAAATGTTTCATTCACCATTACTAAAAATGGCATGATTAAATCTAATTTTTTATTCAATGAGAAATTACCTAGTGATATGTACATCAAAACGAAAATATTATTAAATTACTAAAATGACAACAATTTCCTACAAAAAATGTCATTTAGTGCTGAGAATGTTTTTGGTAATTGTTTTTGTGAGTTGAATATGAAAACTCAGTTGCTTATAATGTTCTTAAGTAAATAAAAAAGCGGTTTTCAGAAAATAACTTTTATTGTGGAAGTTTTTTTTCATGAATCCTTTTTATTTAGCGTCACTATAAAGCCTACTTGAATAAATGTATAATAATATGAACAACGATCTAAAGATCAGTAATGAATTATTTAATGCATTGATTAGTCTTTATATTTAGTGCGAATATAAAAACAAACTATCCCATAGCAAATGTATTATATAGTGCATAACATTCCTTTTTATGAAAACAAATTAAGTTTAATAGATTTCATAGATTCTTCAGTAACCACATTAGAGACTGTTTTTATAGTTTAGAAAACCTAAATGATAGCTAAGTAGTCAAAGTTACTAAGCAAACAAAACAGTGCGAGCGAAGTTATGCTTCATCAACAAAGAAAATCAGAAAAATAACTTTATGCTTAACTTTCGAACAGCTGAATTAATCAACTTCAGTATTATTGGTACTTTTAAATAGCAAGTAGTTTCAAATTATAAATAGAATAAATACGGCAAAAAAAGGTTTTAATTGTCAGATGTGTTTTTGAGCCAGTTAAATTGATATGCCGTTTTGTAAAAGATCAAATATTATTTCTGGTTTTACTTGGGTTTGTTTTCAGTAATTTATATATGATCAATCAGTTCACTCCAGTTTACAAATTTTAATTCTTTATTTGCTTGAAACTTTAAAAGAAAGATATATTTTGCTTAAATATATCGATACCATTAGGATAAGAATTTATAAAAAATATATATTTTCGAAATTCTTTATTCTTGGGAAAACGACATGTTTTTATGTACGAAAATGGGCAAACAAATGGCCTCTTTTTCATGTGATGATATCTGAACAAATTCTTTCAAATGATGTCTTTTAAAAATGCCATCATTTAATCGATTAACTTAGAGATGTAGTCTATAAGCAAACATTTCAGAACTCCTCATAATACTTTGTGTTCAATATCAGAGATGAAGAAATTTGTATTACTTGTTTTAAAATTTATAAAAAAATATTTAGAAGAAATTGAGTGGAAATTGTAAACAAGTTTATTAAAAAGTAAGGAAAATTTTTAACGAAATGAGAAGTTTAAAAATAATCTTCTTCGTAAAAAATGAATACATCTTAAAAAGATCTGATTATATATATATATATGTATATATACCGATTTCACGAGATATATAGATATATATCTCGTGAAATCGTATATATATATTTATAACATACGTATCTCGTGAAATCGTATATATATTTATATATATACGATTTCACGAGATACGTATGTTACGTATGCGTTACGATCACGATATACGATTTCAAAATATTTTTTTACTCATTCGTACAACAGGAAGTATAACAATTTCAACCCTTCAACTATTGAGTCAAGAAATCATAACCAAATGATAAAAAATTATAAAAAAATTTCAGCAAATGATGTTCTTCAACAAAAAATGTTAGTAAAGAACATCCGCATAACACATTCTCTTATTGTAATTTCTTAAAATAAAATTTTCAATATAGAATAAATCTAATAATATTCCGAATGTAATGTTCATACAAATAGGACCGAATTTCAAGGGAAAGCATTTTATAAAAATTACTTATATTTATTTATTGCAGTGAAACTTCATCTTCAGGAAATTTCTAGTTTCAAACAATATTTAATTGAAATTCCACCCAAATACTTCCAAAAAAAATTATACAGAGTTAGATTAATTGCATGTATTTATTTTTAATTTCAACAATTTAACTTATTTATACAATTTTTTATTCTTAATGCTAACTGATTAATGCTAGTTTTCTTCGATAGGATTCAAAAATCCATACAAGCTTTTAAATTCGTGCAAATAAGTGCAGAAATACATTCCCTTTATAAACATATATACAAATTATAAGCTATTTAAATAACAAAAGATACTTTTCTGAAGCCCTTCAATAAATAATAGTTAAGAATATTTATTAAAATGTATTCTTTTATTCATATTTCTTACTGTACCTTGATACATTCGAATTGCTGTTACACAATGCTTTTCCCCATGCCTATAACATCATTTATACAAATATGACTTGCAAACTACAGAGACGGCGCCATTGTCAGGACAAAAACGTTCTCGCATTCATGAACATTTGGCGACATTTATCATTTTTCACATAAAAGAGGGAACCTTGAAAAGGGTCTTTCGAACACCCTTTTTATTGAAAAAATTATGAGCAATGATTCACCGAAAAGGGGGACCTCATCGTTTAATTAGAAATGATGATGTACGGGGTTGCATGGTGTATCGATGAGGTGTTTCACACGGGGGTGGTGAGAAACAGATGCGGTGGCACCATTGAGTCTCAGAATATTAGAAATCGATTTTTGCTTAAAAGGTGTTTTGAATTATTGGCAACCAATCGGGGAGAAGAAAAAAAAAGCTTCTAGAGGATTATGCATAGGAAATGAAAGGCTGTGGCAGGATTTAATTAAAGCTGTTGAACGTGACAAATCGAAGGAAGTTTTAATGGTATTGTAGGATTTTATTTTAAGTTCTTCCCGCTGTTGTTAGCATTTGTTGTTTGATTCTAGGTATTTAAGGAAAACATACTGCTGAGATATAATTGTATTAAAATTGTAAAATAATATTTTACACCATTAAACTTTTTCATTATAAACTTTATTTAATTTAATTGACAGTAAAGCATATGGAATTTTCATAATACAAAAATCGATTCAGAGATTAAATAAAGCAGTAAAACGTTAAAAATATTTTTATTTTAAATTAAACTATTATTTATTGTTTATCAATATATATTTTAGTATTTTCCTCTTAATAGACATCCGGTTTGATTCTGTAAGCAGATTAAATTGTTCCAATGAATTATATAGCATTTTATCTATCATGCGCGACTGCATTCGAAGAACTAGATGGAATCAATATTATTAATATGAAAACTTCAACATTTCCGAATTTAATCCATGGAAATCAGTTTGCACTAAACATTATAACATTAAACTATTATAACATTTATAATAAAATTTAATTATAAGTAAAAACAACAAAATAATACATTAAGCCAAAACATCAAAAAATATAAATCATTCCCCTAAAATACATATTAAAAGGTAAAATTATTCATAAACATCAATTTTTTTCAAGCCAATAACAAATGCTCATTAAAAGTGTTTAGTAATAAATATACTTAAGTATAAATATGGTATTAAATTTAAACAAGTTTTAGACAAGAATTATTTTTAATTAGTTTTTGTCAGTATTATCTTAAATGTGATACTATCATTCAATGTTTCAAACATCGAGTTACGTTTCTTTTATATGTGGAAGGAAATTTTGCTGGAACCAGAAATTCGGATTAAAGGGGTAGTAAGCACATTAACGAGAGCTAACTTGCATAACTATTAAAATGCTCCAAAACTTGCGTAATTATTATACACACTTCAGACATCCATAGACAAAATATAAATTATCTGAAAATAATTTTTCAAAAATTTTATTTTATTATGATCCTGTTGAGTGGTTCAATTAATTATCTAAGAAATTTTCTAATAATAATGCTTTAATTATTTTACCTTATCCAATATTCTTTTAAAACCCGCAGAATCATAGTTTTAATAATCAACTTCCTTTTCCACTTACCTAAAAAAGAAAAATATATTTTGAAAATGTCAATCATGAAATAAAATTGTAAGTATAACAATTTTTTGAATCATAAATGTTATTATAAAGTATTATAAGAACATCATAATTTACTTATTTCAAGAGAATACAGTTTCACGTATTACACCAGCAAATACTTTTATAAGCACTTCAGAAATTTCCTCGAAATATTCTATCTATTTTTATTAACTTAGATAATTTGTTTGGTTGTTATAATTAAAAAAGTAGCTAATAATCACATGCTAAGTTTTATAATAATAATAAACACTCAAGTATGTTTCACTTATATTCCTATATTAGAGTAAAATCATAAAAAATGTTGACGGTGTGCTATTTGATATATTATATGTAAATATTTTATATAGAAATACATTCGAATTTATGCAGTAAAAGGTAATAAAAGGTGCATTTATTAAATTTTAATATTAATGAGATAATATTACTCAATTGAGATTAAGATGTAAAAGAAGGGAGCTGCTCAGTTGTCGACTTCGTAGTCAACTATGTTCAATATTAGAAAGTATTTGATATTATGAGATTTAACCAGTTAATTCAATCACCTTATCATATATATATATATATATATATATATATATATATATATATATATATATATATATATATATATATATATATATATATATATATATAGTAGTATATTTATTTTATTATACTTTTGATATTAAATCTTAATCATAATGATTAAATTTTTAAGAGATCCGGAATCTTGCATTCAACAACAATAATATCGCTATTCTTTTGGACCATTATGAGCTTTCAGGTAATACATTAATGTATAAGTATAATAAACTAAGAATGTATACATGCATTTTTATATCTCTTAAGCTTTTACCATTCCATGTAAATCTTAAACTTTCACTTTAACCGGTAAAAGCATATTTAAAAAATAATAAGCAAAATTTAATTCGACCGTATTTTCCGAATACGGTCGAACTGCTGCTTTCCCGAATGGAAAGCAGTCAAGATTAGTAACATATTATTTTTTATAAATATAAATTGTAACATTCATTTTACTTTATAATGTGTTTAAAAAGTTGCTATACTAATAAAAATCGATACATTAAAAAAAATTTCTATTTTTTTTATTTTTCCTTCGAAGCCCAAATTTGAAAAATGTATTTTTGTCTCGAATACTTTACAATAATTACAGTGAAGCTTTATAAAATTGTTTAATAAAAGCATTAACCAAAGCAAGTCACTTTATATATGCATTTCTATATAAATTGATGTGTATTTTTCTGATTCAAAAAAAAAATCTCTAAGTTCTAAAACTAAAATCTTTTTTAAAATATGGCACAAAACTTTCAAAATATCCAAAATCACTTTTTCAAGAGTGTCGAATTAATGTTTTAAAACAAACGATAAATTGTATGCTATTAGCAATAACAATTTTTAATTTATACCAAAGGATTAAATAATTTTTTTCTGAGTTTGGAGTTTTATTCTTGAAAACTATTATATTTTTATTTGGATCTTGGGAGATTCTTAAATACGTAGGAAATTTAAAATATCAACTATCAATGAAAATTATTTTACTATTATTAATACACCCAAAAAGATTCGAGATATTTGTATGATTCTAGAATCTTATAAGTTGGAACTTTATAAATTATAAAAGCATTGGCTTAGAAGAAATGAAGAAAACACAACGGAATTCCGAGCAGAACATGAGCTATCGATAAAACGAAACTCCATCTAATTTTTTTTTCTCCAAGAACTTCCAAAAACCAATTACTTCCGGTACGTGGCAAAGCTAGAACTAATTTTTAACAGACTAAAAAAACAGTACGCCAAAAAACAAAGAGCAGATTTTTAAGCCGGAAGGAGGTGAGTGTTGGTTGAGGCAGCTGTTAGCTACATCTCGCCGACCCCCGGGTATGATTTCGAGGAGAATCAACAGCTGATGAGGAGCCAACGAGTCTCCCTCTGAGTTACTCAGGACGATATGGAAGATGAAGATGACGCATCTGAGCAGTAATTTATTCATATCCCGCAAAGGGATGATGCATTCGGGAATTTCGAACCATATGTCCTTTCACAATAAGATGGATTTCGGTTGAGAGACCGCGTTTTTGTTCTAATGAGTCATTCTTTATATTATACTAAGAGGGATTTGTTTGTTAATACCAACGAGGTGCCGTTTAAAAAAAGCTGCTTTGCTTCTTTCCCATTCGGTTACTGTTTCGTTGTTTTATGGGTTTTGGTAATTGAACAATGGTGGAAATTAAATCGCAGAACCAAATGAAATACATGCAGTTATATTCTTTGCAAAAGAATAATTCCCTGCTGATAATCTCTTTTTATACATGTCAGATTAAAAAATATCTTTTAAATGGTTATTTAGCTATAACTAAACTAAACTAAAAAAACAAATTTATTTCACAAAAAAAGGTTTAAGTGAACGAAATCAAACATTTAGTTTATATTTCATGCTTTGTAAACATAAAGGAGACATGATATTGATTATATGATGGATACAATGTATACAAAATAAAGAAAAAGAAAATGACGCATTTCCTTTAAATAATTGATTTATGCATTGATAATGTAATGCATAAAGTTTTCTAAGTTTGAACTTTCCATTCTTTTAGAAACATTATTCTTCTTTGAATGATATATAAAACATACTTACGAACGTTTTTAGAGGATTTCACCCAAACAATCGCAATAAATTTTCGGTATAGCTCTATAAATATTATATAAAATAAATTTCAAAACAAGTTCTACAATCAATAATTAACTGTTTTTATATAATCGCAGAAACATCAGCTTCTTATCCTACTATTGTCCCTGAAGTAAAAAATCCATTAAATAATCTACTATCTAACAACTTAGGCTTTGCTATGGATTCCAAGAAACAAAAAAACTTTTCTTCTTGGAGTTAATTCATTTTCAGTTATTGTTGAGAAAAAGTGACATCTCGCATATTTCTTTTACATACCAAAGCTAGCATTTCTAAATTTGTGATGTCACAGGAAGTTACAATGACGTAACAGTTATTTATAGTCATGGCTCGCCCCGAAAATCCTTACTTTTATTACTTATTTGTATTCCAATGCAAAATATTATATCTTTATGAGTTTTGAATTTATACACAATGATTTTTAAATGCGAATAGGAAAAAAAATACTTACAATTTGCTTTACTGATATTAATACAGAAAAATAAAAATCTAAAATTGATTTCTAAAAACTAACCATGCAACACAATGAAATCAACCTTCGGCCGGGTGTGAATAGGATATAATATATATTCATGGTGCACAATAGGACTTAATATTCAGAATTTTGATAATCCTTTGAAGATTCTACGACATCCAATGGATACTATATATCGATCAAAGAAGTTTGATACTGGACGTCATAAAAATAACTTGTTAAAAACATTTGTAAAATGAGCTTATATATATATATATATATATACATTATATATATATATATATATATATATATATATATATATATATATATATATATATATATATATATATATATATATACATTATATATATATATATTAGAAGTTTGGATTTAAATTGAACTACCGGCTTCTATATTAATAAAAAATTTTCTCTTGTTAAAATGCACATAAATTCAGATTTACTTAAAAAATGATTTATTCTTAAATAATCCCTTTTTAAATTATTGACTTTTTCCAACACACAATTTTACTAACCAATAAATTATTCATACCAATAAGGCACTTAAATGACACAGAGAGATACAGAATAAAAAAAAATGGCTAGGGTACAAAAGCGAAAATCTGAAATCGAAAGCAACACAGAGAAGAAAATAAATTTTATGTTACAAGCAAGAATACTAATCAGCAATTCAAAGGACATTTGGATCACCATCATTTGGCATGCATCTATCGTAAACTTGCTCGCTGGCGAAGTCATCAACAAAATTTATAAATGGCATATAACAATCTTGACAGGAATGAATTATCCCACTCGGCAGTCGACGAGAGAACAGAAGAAAGTATAAGCATTTTTTCGTATACATTTTTCTCCTGATCGCCTTCGAAATTTTCTTTGCGCAAACGATAATATGACAGTCGTCGGCGTCGACCGTAACGCTGATGGAAGTTATTGATAACGGTGACCGTAACGAAAAATTAGTCTCCTGCGACCATATTAATCACAAAAATGGAGCGTATGAAAACCTTTTGTGTTATTAGTTTTGAACGTTACTTCAAATAAGTCCCAATTTCATTGACAATGGCGGATGATAATTATATTTTTCCGAAATCGTTTGGAACAAGATATAAAAATTGTTTTTGACAGTTAAAATAATTTTATGGAAATTTAAATGCTTATTTTTGATTGATTGTTTTTTGCCTGATAGTCATAAAATAATTTAATTTTAATTATAATTAAAGTGTTAATAAAAGATACGCTTTATTTTCGCTTTACTAAGATCTAATGGAAATTGAATCTTCAAAGCAAGAATGTTTGAAAAAAATAGCGAACAGAAACGACGACAGTCAAAAAAACAACTTTTGAAACTTTTTTATCGAAATAACGCCAATAAACACATAGGCATCATTCTATTTAAAATTCGCTTTATTCTTTTTCTTATTAATATCTATAATCTTTTATATGTTTGAAGCTTACAAATTGTGAAATTTGCGTTAAATTGTAACTCACTCATAAGAAAACAGATTTTTGAAAGTTTATATAAACAGGAAAAATGTATGAACGTTGTGTTATGAAAAGAAGATACACCTGCAGTGTTGTATCAGTAAGATGTTTATTCAAATTGCCCACACATACATTTTAATGACCAAAACAACGCCTCAAGTAGTTGCGCAATTTATCTTCATCCATGACATGAAAATAATAACTAAATACTTTTTTCTTTTTAAATGACGTTTTTGTTTATTTCCAGAACAGTGCAAAAAAATTAATAAATGTAAACATTTTTATTTACGCAACATACCAAAGCAATTACATTGTTAAAAAAATTAGGTGAGCAGAAAGTTTTGTCGAAATTACATAAATATTTACACAAATAACTAATGTCAAATAAAGGAAAAAATAGAAGAAAAAAGGCAAAGCAATATTACGGAAGTCAAAAACCAGAAAACTGATACAGTAGTAAAAATCGTAGTTTAATAGAATTGCATATTTTCACTGTAATCACTTTAAAACTCAACTTTTCAGTTTTTTATGAGAAAAAGTGATCTCAACAACGTGTTTCATTGTAATCTATAGCTTGGGACATTCGGGCGTCTTGAACCTGACAAATGCAAGCATATGCAGCTGTTTTTGGAATAGCAAAGAATGTCATTTGAGCCGAGTCCAAGAAACTAAAAAATATTAATCATAGACCAGAGGACAAAATCGTTCATTGGCAACTACAGCTAAATAGAAAGTCTTAAGCTAAGCTTTATAGCTAAATAGGTCTTAAGTTAAGCTTTATAAGTAAATAGAAGGTCTTAAGCTAAGCTTTATAGCTAAATAGAAAATCTTAAGCTAAGCTTTATAGCTAAATAGAAAATCTTAAGCTAAGCTTTATAGCTGAATAGATGGTCTTAAGCTAACCTTCCTGATGTACCAAAGGTAATGGCGTGCATGCTGTTGATTTCAAAACAACATGTAGATCGGTAACATGGTAGACTGCTGAATTTATGTGTATATTGGACATGCGATTACTAAAATCAAGTCCTGTTTACTGAGGAGTCCCAATTCAATTCAGAATGTGACAATATATAGGAGTTTAAAAAAAACTATAATGATAAATAAATCTTCATTTGTGTTCAAGAAAAAGTTCACATAAAAACACCAGCCCATATGTATTGCATATCCCCACACACATGTGTGAAGAGTTGATTACAAAAATGAATTTGAAAAAATATTCATAAACTAAAATATATTATGCATGCTTAATATTAACTTGTTTGAATGTGTTTAATTTCTAACTCAATGGAATAACATTAATATTACAACAACTATATTAAATTTATGCTATATTTAATCATATAAAATTTTTTACTCCAGCTATACAACAGCTTCTAAGCTTCCGCAAATAAATTTTAGACTGAATAGAGGCAGCAAAAATGTATTAGGGAAAGAATTGAATTTTTATTCGAAAGAAAACTTACTTATTTATTCTAACGCATATTATATTTACAAACTATTTAATAAAACTATAATGATAAAAGTGTTTTATGTTTCATAAAAAGTTACAAGTAGTTCTACATTTTTTTTTAACTTTTTAATACTATAAAATATTTTAGATTGGTGATGGTTGCCATGTTTACATGATCGATTAACATGTTGTTACTTAAAGTAAGAAATTTTCAAGTCAATTCTGAATTATATACTTCTAAAAATGATTTATTTTATGATAAGAAACAAAATACATTTAGAAAATTCTTTTGCAAAAGTACTTACAGTAATGAAACATATTCAATGTTAAATTTGTAAGTTATATTATACAGAAAATCTTTTCTCAGAAAAATATTCTCTTTCATGAAATAAATTTATACTATAAAAACAAATGTAAATAATGATGGTTGCGCGTTTATAGTGATTTGTTTGACTATTTTTCAACCATTTTGTCATTTAAAACAAACACTCCTTTTTCTACTTTTATGAAAAGCAATCTCGATGTTCCCTTTCAAATAATCTGTTTATGACTTTGCACTTTTATGGTAAATATAATAGCTGTATCTCTTTTAAGTTTATTCTTTATATAATGGAATTTTTGTTAGAGATTTAGCAAGTGTAGTTCCACCTTATCTAACCATAAATTTCTCGGTTTGACAAGTACTTCCGAATATTTTTTCCGGCATAAATGGGAGCGGATATTCGAAATTCATTTCATAGTTCAAAGCTAACGGATATTTAAAGACAATTTTGTGACTCAATCAGTATTAATTCATTATAAGCCCAAAATTTCCAAGAATAAATGTTATTAAATAAAAATGACGTTAAAAAGATTTGCTTAAATGCACTTGGAATACAAAGCAACATGATGTAAAAAAACATAGGCACTATTATAATTCTCAACTATTTAATATTTTATTTTCCGACAGGCAATATGAGATCTTCCATATCTGTCTTGAGCTAACCAAGAAAAATTTCCAGGAATAAACAATTGAAATGCAAAATCCGCTTTAAGTTCAAGATGTGGTTAAAACTCAGTGATTATAACAGAGTATCAGATGTAATTTCATCTTAACTATTCTCGGAACGAATGTTCATCAAGGACATTTCACAGAACTCAAAGCCAATCATTCCGAGAAAGACTAATTTAATAACCCAGTTCGCTACTTCCCGGTCCCTCGAAGTTAAGTCGAATCCGCCCACTCCAAACAAAGTGGCGCGCTCATCCTTCCCCACAAACCGCATCCACGCTCTGAGAGACAGGAAATGGGAGGTAAAAACCGCAGCAAATTCATCAGTTGTTACGTCATTAATATTTCCTTATAAACGTGGGCCGTACGCTGTTCCACCTATTGAGGAACAGAAAATGGAATAAAAACAATAGCTGTCTGTCACTTTCGAAGGAAAAAAAAAAAAAAAAATACTGATCTTGGAAGTAACAATGAATCTCCATTGCCACACGCGATAATGACAATACATCTTTATGAGTTCTGAATTTGCTCCAGAGAACTAGAATTAAGGGCGGAGTTATCTTCAAAAGAACAATTTGCAAAATTGGTCGCCAAAACATGGCAATCTGCAAGAGAAATAAGAAACTGGTACTTTTCGAGACCAAATGGTACTGATATAAAATGCATCATCAGAATAATGGAGAAATGAGTTTTAAATTGTTATATAATTACCTGGTACATTTTAGTCTGCAGCTTCGAGATTACATATCGTACATATGAACTTATTTGAGAAGTAGATAAGTTTTGATACACATAAAACTTGCAAATCTCTCAGCAACAAGTGTGTTTGACAATTCTCACTAAATTCGAATTTAACATTCCTTTCACGAATGAAAATTAATGTGAAAGACAATTATCTTTTTTTTCTTCTCTTAGTTCAAGAATCTTTATAATTATATTTACATCAAACTGGTATTACTCGTTGGTTAATGTTTGTCGTAGTTCAGTATGTGTATCCTTGTATCATAAGGAGTACAATACCGATAAGTATTTAGATTTTTTTTTCTAATCTAAAACTATATTACATAACACCTATTTAGTATCAGCCATAGCATAATAACAATCAAAATAAACATACAAGTACAATAGCTGTTTACATATACAAATAAGTTAAAGTGCAAATTCTATAAAATAATTCTCTATTTCATGAATAAAGAATTATTTAATAGAAAGGCGAGCACAATCTTAAATTAAAAATTCATGAAAAATCTATACATTTCTTTAACTATTTAAGTTGAAATTTTAAATCAGGCATTCGTTTATGCTTTGGCATAAGTTTATGGTTAATCTTTATTTTTAAGAGAAAGTAATGCTCCCCATTAAAAATTTGGTATTAAATTATATGAGACGATTTATTATAAAATATCTTACGGATGATTTTAAAATACTATGACTGTAATAAATAATTGATTGTTCTATAACATTTTCATAAATCAAATTTTATTCTCCAGTATTTTAAATAATTTCTATCAATATTTAATAACTCCGTGAGAAAAGAAAATCGTTCAAAACTATGGCCCATTAATATTGCCTTCTGTGCATACTATCTTAAAATAGTTTATTTATAATTTCTAAAAAGTGGTATATATTTAAACAGATATTTCGATACTTAAACGAAATATTTCATTAATATTTCTTTAGGTTAGTAAAGTCACTTCTTAAGCTTTCCTTACGAAATGCATGCTCTTAATCTAAATTACTGTAAACTTAAAAAAGAATATATTTTTGATTATTACTCTGTCAAAAATTAACATTTAACATTATATATGATTTGATTTTTTTTGTCGGTTTTTTTTTATTTATTATTTTTTTATGATATGGGCTAATTAGTCCAGGACCTATGGTTTAAAGTGAATTCCGAAATTACTACAAACACTCAAAACCCAAGGAAGGATTCGAATTCACGAAAACCATTATACTTGAAAATGTTACAGAAATTGAACAGGCTGAAATGTAAACAAGTAAATTCCACACACACAATCATTTTTCAAAAAATTAAGAACTGTTTATAATCCAGAAAACAAATTGTTTGTTATAGCAGAAACGACATCAAAACAATTTTGAAAATGCATAAATCATTTTTTTTTATAATATAGTAAAACATATTATCTTAGATAATGTGTTTCTATAAATAAAAGCATAAAAAATGTTAGTTGTCAAAAAATCAAAATTGCCGACACAATTCTTTTCAGTTTATCTATGAGCAAAATTATATAAAATTAAATTCTAGTAATGTCTTAAGAAAACTTATACGTGAAATTATAAAATCGTAAGCAAATTTATTAAGCACTTATTTATTGCGAATGTGGTAAAAAGAGGGTTCATATATTAAACTACAGAATGAAATAATTACGAAATGCAAAACATGGACCATTTTTCGGCACATTTTAATCTCAAATACAAGTATCTGTAACATCGCCCAAATATGTTCTATTTGTAAAACAAGTTAACACGATCAGTCAATCATGTTGTTGCAACCTCACAAGGTGCAGAATTATGCTTTTGGAACACCAGGGTTAGTATCACAAAATGGCTTGCCGTAAAAGTGACCGACTTGGAAATAAGAACAACAGCAACGTCGGGTCAGAAGGAACTATGCCAGAAAAGGGATAGTGAAACCATTCCCTTTAAACTCTCAACTGAATTGCCGCAACCGGTTGTAATTATCAGGTAAATCAATTCAAATACCGATCACATCGGATGATGTGCGCTTCCAAAAAGAGGATTAGTAGTTCCATTTACAAGTGAACCCAGATAAGGTAAAATAGAAAGGGGTTTGGCTGATTAATTAAAAACAACTTCATACGAAACCAATTTAAAGCGTTTATTTTCCTTTAGGGGATCAATTTGATAAGATTGTTTGCTGTTCAGATGAAATACGCGCATTGTGTGTTGAGGATGATGATCTAGCTAATCTGATGTTGGTTACAAGCTACTTAAGAAGAAATAAAAGACCGCCCAGTATTGGATTTAGAGATATAAATAAATGTATTTAGATAATTCAGCTCGCAAACAAGAGAAATATTAGCGTACCTTAATCTGTGAACTATTGTGAGATTTTCAGAAGTGCTCTAATTCTTTAAGATAACCACTGGAAAGTAAGTGACTAATATTCGTTATACGCTTAAAGTGCAATACATTTTTATTTAATTGTTTTTTTTTAAAGATTCGCATAGAATGTTCCAGACATCTCTGTCAACGCATGATTAGACATCGAATAACAACTACGTTTTATACTTTTCATGCAAACTTTTCCTTAAATTATGGCAAGAACTCATGTATCACTAGGGTTGATTCGTTTGTCATCTACGATCGCATTTTGGTAAATGTTTAGAATCGTGTACTCCTTGATTCTTTAGCAAATTTTTGACGCCAAGATAGGTTCCAAGATGTGGCTGCTAGTAAAATGCTATACAAAAACAGGGTTACCAGAAATTAAATTTTATCGCCAAAATATATCGCCAAAACAAGAAGTACACGATTCTACACTTAACCCCACATTTCGAACATGAAGGCTAATTTAAGCAGGACTACAATTAATAGTTGGCTCCAAACTACTATAAACATAGATGCTCTAGGAAGAAAATGTGTACATACGTCACTATGGAGGCAACTCGAAATATTTTTAAACATACATCTCGAAATATAAACTGGACAGAAAACTGAAATGCAACAATAACTTCTCAACTTTCAATAATGTTTCCTTTTGAACCCGAACTACAAAAAATACTATCACGCGTTATTAAGACAAGGTAAATACATCATTCACATACAATTAGTGCTATTAAATTATATATAATCTACAATTTAGAATTATAAACTTGAATATGTTAAATACTGTGAGATTTTTAAATATTTCAAAATTCACTAAAACTTTTTATATGCTGTCAAATGTGTAATTATGATTAAATTTCCTAATATGTCGTTTTTGCGTGCATATTCATATGTAAATACCTGTACATTTATATATAATTTGGATGAACTACAAATATACTCATACTTATCAGTTCATCAGAATTGTATATAAGTGAAAAATGACGTGGTTAATTGAAGTTATATTTAACAAAGGAAAAACATTGGTTGTGTTATCAATAATTAATAACACTTATTTTACCATACACATGAAATTTGAATAATTGAGTACTTTTCAAAATCCGATGTGTTTTGAATGAAAAATGATAGAAATAATTTTTTTCCAAAAGACTGAACTCTACTTATGACTCAAATAAAGATTGAAAAATAAATCAAATAAACTAATATTTACATTCATTGAATGAAAATATCAAATGGGTTTATAAAAAGAAATGTTTATACTTTTTTATTAATGTTTAATTTTAAGCAGTGCTTTTAGAGTAGCTACGTTCTTATATAGAAAACAAATGAGGCTCTAACTAAATATTAACTTTTTTTCTTATTAGAACAGTTTGTGGTGCATATGTGAAAAATCATATATAAACTAGCCACCATAGAGAGTATTATTAGTTATTGGAATTCAGCGCTAATGCCTATACGAAGTGTATTTCACTCACATTTACACTGATATATTTATTTCATACTCTGACTGACTTGATCAGCACTGACCAGCGAAGAATTTGAGTTTGTGGGTGGACATGTGTTTTAATTTTCAAAATAAAAATGCAGATACATTTTTCATAATGTTTTTATAATTTGAAGTTGTAATTTGAATGTAATTTGAAGTTGTAAATTAATTGTGTTAAATTAGATTAGATTAGATTTTGAATACATTTTGGAATGATATTTATAAAGGTGTTTATTAACATGGCTATGAAAAATATTAAAACACGAAAGTACAATGTTAATAATAAAAACATTTACGACAGGTGGGTTGATGATGGGTTGCTGACTTTTTTTTATGTACCTACCTCAATTATATGGGATTTAAATGCGTAATAAAAATTTTCAAATTATCTACTCATTTAATTTATTTATTTTCCAGAAAACTAGTAATTTAATTAAAATAATGAATTTGAAGCTGGATATGATTGGTCTGTAAATACTCAAGTTTATAAATAGATGGCAGCACCTAACATTTCTAAGATATAGATTCATATGATACGAGGATTATATTATGAATAAAAACATTTTTCAAATATAAAGCCCAATCCCTTTGGTAAAATTGTCGCATTAAAATTTAAAATCGAAATAAATGGGATTAAAGTTTTGTAATAATTTTTTATTTAAAAAATGAGTATTAATCCAAAACATAATCCAGACATTTAAATCTAGGTAAACAATTAACGATTCAGAAAACTAACAAAATTAAAACATTTAGCGCTACTACATTTAACAAAATTAAAATGTAGTAGTGCAAAGGAATGATTATATACATTTCCGAGTAAATTTCTATAGCAATACATCTTGAATGAGGCATTGCGGAAGTTTCCGGAATTTCACCGGAGCATCAAAAGAATAAGTAGAGTTCAGTAACCGGAAGAAAAGATTTATCAGGAACTCACTCCAAAATTCAATTAAGACATCAGAAGCGTCATGCAGCACTCGTTAATAATCAGTGGAAAATAAAAGAAACACAAATTTCTATTTCACGTAACTATTGATCCTCACAAGACTGCAAGTTTCGCAGATACCAAAATGAGGAAAGTTGGGATTTTAGGCTTAAGATTCATCAAAAGATGTAACCCCTGTATCAATCGTAAATGATTTTAAGAAATAACGGTTCCTCTTCAATATGGGTGAGGAGCAATGCCACCGATAAATAGCGGAAAAGATTAATTCTGACAGGTACCCGTGACCAGAACTCATTATGAAAGAACAAACTGGCAACAAGGAAAGAGAACAAGATGTGTGCACATAAATCACACAAAAAGGAAATAAATTTTCACTTTGGAAATGAAAACTAATTGTATTTAAGGAATAAAATCTCGATAAATTTCTATAATAAAGCGATTACCATTTGTTAGAATATTTTTCTATTAAATGAAATTCCTAGCCACATCAAATCAGAAATTTTTCCTATTTTCTAATCATTTCTTTATTTTCTAAAAGTTAAAAATTCAGAATTGAATGTATTCTAATAAGGCGTGTAAAACGGGTTAGTTTGCAAATAAAATCTGAAATTTTCCGAATTCTGTAATTTTGTAAACATTTTTTTAATAAGATAGGACAAGTAAATACAGTAAAATATTATGATTTTAATGTCCCTTTAGCAAGTAATATTAAAACTTGATAATGGTATCATGTAATTAAATCCAATGACCCATAGAGGGTTCTATATGACACATATGACTAAACAAATATGAAGTAAATTTCACATGCATATTATAATATAAATGCAATAAATACTCATAAGTAGTTTTCCTTTTAGATATTTGTTGATAAAATTTTTGAATGACAAATTTTGGTTCATGTAAATAAACATATATAAATTCTGGTATTGCAAATGTATGAAGGTTTTAAAGCTTGTTTATTTTTATATAGCTTAAATAAGAAACTGAAACAGCTACTAAAATTTGTTGTCGAAATTTATATTTGAGACATTTTATATGCTCGATAATAGCTTCACAACAAAAATATTCGAATTGAAAAACAAACTTAGGAATTCTTTAAAGTGGATTTTCACCTTGACTGCTATGGAGACAAATACATTCTGTTTTGCTATCGAAGCACGACAAACAAATGAATGAAGGTGACATATTTTAAATTATTCTTTTAAGCAGCTTATCGTTTGTAATAAAAACAAAATTTTAAGAGATTTATCAAGCGAATTCAATAAAAGTCAAAGTTATAACTGAAACTAATTCAAATTAATTCCCTTATCAAAGTTGACAGCTTAAATTAATTAAATCATTATTGACAATTTAGAGGAAAAATGTACATATTTCAAAAAAAAATAATAATAATAATAAAAATATCACAATTAAACATTTTTAAGATCTGTAAATTCAGAGTGTGTTATAACACATAAAATTACCAATACTTATTTCCAAAATCTCAGTAAATGTTTCCCGATTTTAAATAGCTTTGACTTATTTTACAGATTACAAGTGATTATTTTTAAAGAAAATTAATTTTTATTTAATTACTTAAAAAAACATTGCCTTTCATCATTTTGTTAATAAATTATTAAAAATATCAGAAACAAAAAAAAACATTCCACCTGTAAACGGTAAAAAAAAAAAAAAAAAAAAAAAAAAAAAAAAAAAACCCACATAAATTTTTTTTAGTAAATACCAGCGTCAGTTTTAACCTTTCTGGGTTATGTATAATCTAACTGATTCTGTTTCATGACGTCACTATCTAAACAACTTAGGAATACATCCTTTTTTGCGAAAATTTCCGTAAATGATTCATTTTTTGAACTTTCGAGAAGACAAAAAAGTTCAGCACTTAATACAGGCCGATTGGTAAACAAAAACAACTAGAAAGCGATCCTTTATTCACAGAGGGTTGTCGAAATATTCCAGAAGAGAGATCAACGGTTCCAAAGCAGGATTACCCCTCTTCGAATTTTGGACTCCAAACTATACGCTGATGAGCACGTACAAAGCATTAACAACCGGATAGTGGACACAATGGCCCCCTTTTAATGAATGAATTACACAGTGAGTCAAACTGTGTTACAAGAAGCATAGTTTTTGACCAAGATGTGCAGCAAGCCATTCAACAGTAGAAAATGGCGTGATTCAGTTGTGAATGCTGTTATTTTTTTTCCCACGTCCGATTATACCCTCGTGTTTGCTCGCCCGGTTTCACAACAATGCAACCCCACGTCCACCTTTATCGATTGGAATAAAAAAAAAATTACCTAATGGCTCAAAAATAAAAAGCGCCATCATCAAATCGCCAAAAGGCTTGGCGATCATTGAGTTTAATGATGCTCGTAAGTAGATGATTAGATCATTAATATTCATCATCTGTGATGACTTACATCAGTATGATGACGTATTTATTTAATTATTTAGTAGTAAAGCAACGATGCCTTTTTGTTTTGTTCGAGAAACTACCTAATTTGAACGCTCAGTGAACACCGGTAACAACCTTTGGTTAATGTGTTAATACTGTGAATAATGGTAGGGAGAAAACTGGTTATAATTACAACTTATTTGCTTACTGACCTAATAAAACTCATTTCATATGTAATTAATCATTAGTATATAATTTTTTAAGCATTGAAATGCTGATACTTTTTGAGGGGACAAATAATTAAAAAATAGAATGCTTCTTAACATTCATTCAATAGATTTTAAAATGACCATTACTCTCATAAAAAAAAGTTGTTGCATTTAACTTAAATTATGGATTACTGAAAAAATGGTATATATTCAATTGTAGAATCAAATAGGAAAATTAAAATGTCTGGTTATAGGACAATCATTTATTTTCAATTTTTTTAATTATTTTACTAGAATGAATACATTCTATAAACTAACTAATTAATAAAAAATTGAAAGAAGTTTTATTCAGCAGAAAGAGCATAGTAAATTATATTTAATCATACATTTTTTTAAACAGACATGAGGTAAAATTAATGAATGAATTAAATAGAAAATGTTTCATCAATTGAATGCCTACTTAAGCAGTTAGTTGAAGAAGAATTAAATAGATTAGTACTAAAGCATGTGTCTAATGTAAAAATAAATATTAGCCATAAAACCAAATAAGCTCTATTATAATTTTAAAAAAGACTTATAAGATAACGTAATCCCAGATTTAAATATTAATCTAAGAATGACGTTTGGCAAGTAATGCAATTTAAGGACTCTAGAAATTTTCCTTTTCTCAAACTTCGATTGTAACTCTTTCAAACATTGTCTAGTTCTCGCTTAAAAGACTTCTGATGACGACACAAAATTATTTTAAATTATTAAAATAAAATTTTAAATTGGCAATTCAACTATAGACATTATTTTTAAATTCAAGGTAAGGGGGAAAATGCGATTGGTTAAAGAAACGATATTTTTTCAAAACTTGTGAGAGACAAAGCTGTAGGTTTCGACACCTTTTCCGTAAGTTACTCTTCAACTGTTGGCAAGGTATTAAGAAATGATCCGGAATATTTGTTTGGCGCAAAGTTTTTCGTGAGAGATGCCTATCTTTCCAGCCAGAAATTTAGCCAGAGCCGTGAGAGATTGAACTTTCGCCAGCAGGGTCAAAAGTGAGTGGCTTTTGTGTTTTGAAATAACCTTGGAGATAGATAAAAGGCATTAATTAATCGTCACGCGAAGAAAACGCGGACACCAGTTTCAACGACTCACTGTATCCTGTTATTTACCATTAAATAAGTGAGTGGAACTGAATAGTAGCCACACACAATGGTCTGTTTAAATAAGTGAGTCAGATTTTTATACTCCTGGCGTTATTAAACATTTTGTTGAGTAAGACAATATTTAAGTATTTCTGAAATGGAAATATGTGAATATATAATGAAATGGCAATAAAAAATTCTAATGGTCATTCTATAATCAAGTTTTCACCAATAACGGTTAATTCGACCAAAACCTACAATTTCGAAGGGGATTACGAATTTTGAAAATATTTTCAATTAAGGGGAGAGTCGAACCACCGATTTGTTTAACAGAAGGCCAAAGCATGACAATTCTACACAACATCTCAATAAAAATTTGTTACTATTTACAAATGCCGAACATTAGCGCCTATGCCATTAAATCACGGGCTCTCCAATACTTTTCAACAATGCCCTCATACTGAGAAAGAACAACACAACTATTTAAACGTTCAAAAGTCATTGGTTGACCTGAGTCACACAAAACACAGTTTGAGGAATCCACCACTCCAATCCTATAGAGATGGTCCCGCAAACAATCATGTCCAGTTAGACCTCTAAAAAGGCCACCGCAGTCTTTCTTGGAAAAACGGGAACAGCTCTTTCCTCCCCCAAAATCTTTAATCTCTTGTGCGTCGCACGTTGAACCATATCTTGTTTAAGAGACTTCTTGAGAGTCAGGTTAACAAACAATTTAGTTGAATGAAATGAAAGAGGGCGATTCATGCGTTGATCTATCAAGGGTCCCTTTTTAGCCAGTGAATCTGCCTTTTCATTGGCCAAAGTATAAAAATTTGTATATTATCATAAGACTGAAATCTACTAAAAATTTTAAGGAAAGGTAAAAGGGCCAATTTTTTAAAAAGTGAATTTTAATCGAATTCAGCTAATTTTATCCAATGAATTAAAAATTATTTTTTAATTTATTTTGAATACCACAAAAATGTAACAAAATTTTCCGAGAAAAGTAGGTGTAAGTATAAAACAATTCTCTCATCTTGGAACTCTTAGAGACTCGCGAATTTTTAAATATGAATAGTTGAAAATTTCCATGCGACAAGTTAAACATCAATAAAAAATATTATTAAATAAATGAATGAATATTCAAAACATAAAACACAGTTCTTATTAAAAATAGTCTTAGATAGAATTGCAAATAAAAAGTAAATAAATATTTAACATTTAGACAAAATATCGCTCATGAGATATCAATTTTAAATATGCAATATGATTTTAATGATTAATAAGTCAAAGCAATATGATTGCAATATGATTAAATATGCAATTAAATATGCAATATGATTTTAATGATTAACAGTTCAAAATAATACAAAATACTTTGAGAATTTTCTAGAAAATTATAAACTTTTAGGACAAATAGTTTGTTTTCTTCGGATGTCATATATATATTAATTTGATGTAATTGTGTTAAAACAAAGTTTTACTATAAATTTGTACATGAAGCATTAGCTATACTACTGGAAGTCTTGCCAGATAAGTTTATATAAGAATATGCTAAATTTTATATAAAAACTTGTGACAGTTAATACAGCTCACTAAAGTATGGTTAAAACATCCACAGAAAATTTTGAGTGATTTTGTGAACGAATATTGGAGCTACCGATTCATCATTTCAGAATCACAGTGAAGTATGCTATTCTAGCTTTATTATGAATCTGTGAACTAGTTAGTTTACGTTGCAAAACTTCAAAAACATACATGCAGCAGGTGGGTATTGAATCCATAAACTCGAGAAATAATTACAAGAAAAATATTAAGGAACGCAACAGTTCAGAGACATTCAAGATTCATTTATACTGGTACAAATAAATCAATCTAAATGCATTAAATGTAATTTAATACTTTTAAAATTAACTTAGATACGGCATATGAAATTTTCTATAGCGAAGTTTACAACTCCATTAATTATTATGTTGTCGTTTTGCTTTGTTTATTCAATTAAAATTATTCAATGAATAATATTTCATAAAGAGAATGTGACATTTTTCACCTAATTTCGTCCCCATTTTATAGTCAAATTTCGCATTCAGGACAATTTTTGAAATCTGAACGAGCTATTGTTCTCGACATGTTTAGTTTCGGTTATTAATTCTAAACAAAAAGTTGCATGAATCTAGTGCGTAAATTAAAGGGATTATCCCCTTTATGAAAGAGACAGCTCTTGACAAAAGGAATTATATGCCGGAGAAAGTAGATAAAAATGAAACTTCCAGAAAAATAATAAAAAGCACTCTCCTTTTCAATGGAATTAGGAAAACAGCATTTGATATCTTTCACCCTGATCTTTATTGATCTCGCGTTGCAACACGAGACCCAGAATTGGACAATGGTCATAAGTTGGCCAAATAAAGTCACAAAAGAAAAAGGATACAAAAAAAAAATAACTTTCCCATCAGCAAACACAACACGCTATAACCACTATGCTGATTGCCAAAAGTGCCCGTGTTGGCATAAGCAGATGATTTTTTTAAGGAAATAGAAATCGTTTTCATTTATCTTCGTGGTGGATAAATGATATCCACAAACGAATTTTGCCTTGATGAATTATCGTTCCTTTTATTTTTTTTTGCTGTCTTTTCGAAAAGGAATGAATTTGGACCCAGGTTAGCATGCACTTGTATCAGGGAAGCACTGGAAATAACTTCGACTAAATTACGGTTATTAAATCATTTTCTAAGCTATCGGGACGTATAATCTTATATCGTTAGAGAAAATAGTTCAACTGGAGCACGCTATTACAGTAAAACGATCATTTTTGTGCTTCTTAGGTGACGGTCAAATATTCGAAACATAATTCCGGTTTTTAGTTCACTGTCAGAAAAATCACAACAAATTAGTTTAATAAGCTCAGTTTAATAGTTGGAAAAGCAGTCGATCGTAGTTTTGTGAATATTTAACTATATTAGCAATATTTTTGTACGAAACTATTTTTTTTTATTAGGAAATGAACTATTGTAAATATTATTGATTAAATTAATATTTTAGTTTAGTTAAAATGTAATATTTCCATTTATAAAATTATAAACTAATTTCTACCAATGTATTTATAAACATGTATTTTTTTACAGTAAGAAATTTGTAAATATTGTAGAATGAATTACAGCGTTTCCGCGCGCTCGCACACACTTTACAAAAACATTTTAAAACAATTTATATAGTGAAATTCAGCAGCTCTCTTTCTTTCTTTTTCTTTGGTTATGGTTTTCTTCATACTTGAAATAGATTCTCACAAATTAAATATTAACAAATTAACTCGTTTATGAACACATGTATAAATAAACTTACATATGTACCTTAAATTGTATGTACATAATTCTCGTAATTATATTAATTTGTTCAGGAGAATGAGAAAAAAAAACGACGAATACAATAAAAGAAAAAAAATGAGCTTTCATTTAACAAAAAAGCTATGGAATATTGACTATATATAACATTTCAATAAGGTTTAATAAAACAAATTTAAGAACACAAAATTCCAAGTTTTATGAAAAATACTTGCTTAAAATTTATGTTACATATACATTGCTAATCATAAAAAAACTTTTTTAAAACGGCATATATATATTTTTTACTGGATATAAAAGGATTAAAATAAAAGGATTAGCAATATTTCATGTATGACTTGCCTTTATTTAATTTACTTCAAACGAAAACTATTTCGAAATTGAATAATTATGTACAAAAATTTTTGATGGCTATCGCAACTAAATCGGAAATTTTTTGAATCTCTCGGAGAAGTATGTATCGAAATATACGTGGAAGATAATTTAAAGAAAATTAGTAGTTAAATAATAACTGTGAATCAAAAATATTATAAAGAAATTCCTTACAAATATATGAGAATGTTCTAGATTGTCAAAATTATTCACAGTAATTATGTAATGTGGTAAATACTGTATTACAACAATGTTTATCACGTACTATAACGAAACAATAAAAAATAATTTCTAAAAGTGAGTTGAAAATAAACTGTTAGAAAAGCTTAAATAACTTCCCTTAATATGAAAATTTAGAACCAATATTAATATAAATAAATTCATCTTTTATAATAATAATTTTAAAAAAATATTAAATAGATTTATCTTTAATAATATGAAGTTTATTAAATAAATACACATTGTAGATGGTTTTGAAATTATTCTCTCGTGTGTATGTATTTATAATAAATAATTTATAAAATAAATTTTAAAATATCCAGAAATATTACAAAAAATTCAGACATTATTAAATCATTTATTAATTGATATATAAATAGAGTTATTATGAAAAAGAATAAACATAAATTATATTCTTAACGAAACGCTAATATAATATTTTTACGTTTAATAATTTTATGCTTTTTATTCACACTATCTAATTATATTCTGTTTAGTTGTGTGGATTCGATACTTTCGTAACTTCCGCGGTTCTTTATTCAAGCACCTCAAAGTGCATCGACCGAATCTTCTCAAAGACGTGTCGCACAGAACAAAAATACATAGACGTGATATCGCCTGACAGCTCATACACAAGTCTGATATAAAAGAAAATATTCAACTACTCGTAAAATTCAAGCACAGAATGAGATACTTTATTGTATCATCAAGGCAACATAAAGTATCTGGACAAAGGCTAAGGGATAAATGGCGCGATACGAAAAATGAACCTTAACAATGTAAATAAACAATCGATCACTAAGAATAATATTTATTTCACTGTCACGTCAAAATAATCGTAAAGGCGTCGTTTCTGGCAGTCAAATGTATCGTTTTTGCAATTCACGTGAATACGTGAAATGAATCAGTGCGAAAAGAACTCAACAGCCAGAAACGATTTGTATTGACATATTATATAGATCGGAAAAATGATTAATAGTAATTGAGAGTTGGATTGTTAGTTAACCTCAAAGCCAAATAAAGACGTCTTTGATTAGTTGTTAAACGTGCCTTAATGGCTTGATACTAAAATTATATAAATGTAATACAGATACACAACATAAAGAGTTTTTATGTATACATAGGTTGACTTATAATATACATAGATGAAAGTTAGGATTCTTCTACAAGTTCAACCGTGTGTTAAAATCTATGTCAGAGAGCCTTATTAGTTAGTTAATCTTCGTGTGGACTGAATTGGTTTCTCATTCTATGGCCACTTTTTATGCAAAGATTAATTCAATATGGTCCTGGAACTTAAAGTTGATTCCAGACCATTGCAAAAATACCTGTCCTCAAGTTTGAATAGTTTATATTAAATGTTAAAATGAAAAAAAAACTGCTATTGTCTCAGCTTCCACAGTTCGAATTACTAACTTTTCCTTTAATATAAATGCAGCTTAAGTGGTTTGGTGTGCACAAAATTAAATCAATTTCCTTCTAGAAACATTGAATAAATTTGTAAATCTAATAAAGCACAGAAGAAAAAAAGCTGTCATGATTAGATGAAAGAAAAGGTTATCTTGAAATATTTATCTTGATGAAGTAATGTATTTTGTAAATTTCTCTCAATAACGACCATTAGTTCTACCATATTCTGGTTAATACAGAAGCATTAAGACAGAGTGAACATATATTAATTTTCATGGTTATCTACTATTCTGTGCATCAAAGTAACTAATTATCGTATGAAACCTATTTCAATTATTTTTATCTTAAATAACTCGACAAAAGTCTACAATAACTTAGTTAACTGCTAGAACCCAACTCTGTGTTAGGTAAAAAGAAATAGGCTGGTGCAAAAATAATTTAGTTACCTTAAACAGCTTGCTTTGGAGACTATAGATACATTCCCTTGTGATAAATTACAGATCTATACTGACGGCAATATGAGTGAAGACTCTATTTCAGGTAGTGGATTTTTTTGTTAAAAAGAGAACGGCAACAAATTCCGATTAAGGAACCCCGACAATTGTCCGGTGTTCCGAGCAGAACTAACAGCTGTTGAGGAGGCTTTGAAATTTTGCATCACTGAGAATGTCTACTCTGACATTGGGATTTTGAGTGATAGTCATAGCTCCATTCAGCATTTATCTAAATGGTGAAGGTATAGGAATCGAACGATTAGGAATATCTCCCGGTTTTTAATCGCTTGATTCCCAATGTTAAGATTATCTATCACTGGTTTTCGTCGCATGCATGTGTAATGTAATAAAATTACTGATGGTGTGACGAAGAGGGCAGCCGTAAGAATACTATTCATGGTGTTACCTTACCCATTACTTTTTCAGAGATTGCCAACCAGGTCAGGCAAGATATCTATTCTTCTTGGAGGAGAGCCTCCGAGCATAAATGGTTTACGGAAAAGCTGGTACTCTTTTGATTGGGGTTGGTGACAGGAGCGATCAGACAACTCTCGCGTGATTGTGAAGTGGACATACTCGTGTACAACGTCACGTGGCGGCCAACAAAGTTTATCACAAGAGTCCAAACTCAATCTGCTCCTGCCCACATTTTGGCCTGCATCGTTTTAAATAAATGTCAGCTATTCTCGATCTCTGAGGCCTGTGCTCCATTGTTTGAAGTCGTTCGGGCTCACGAACCTGGTTTGATGTTGCCGTCAACCAGGAGGGATAAGCCACCACAACAACACAATATCTTAGTAAATTTAAATTGCTAACCTCAGAAACTTCGTTTCTACCACCAACAAATTTGATTTGTTTTTACCGCCATAGCATAGACTCAAGATTGTGATTATATGTTTATATTTTAATTTTAGCAAATCCTAATTCAGAGTGATTAGCATGTGGATAATCAGTGATTGGTATCATTTTTTAAAATGTTTAAATGCTAACTCTTATACTGGATTTGTTTGTTGGTTTGATACGGTACACGGCTACAATTGCAGATGAATTGAGCTAAAAGCAAGTATTATTTGCGATACATTTGTGTGGAAAGATATGGTAACTGAAAACAGTATAATTCACAACATATTCTTTAAAAAAAAAATCTTGGAGATTATGATACACTTTGAAGTGACATTTTTCCCCCAGAGAATTTACGCAAAAATAGGAAATTTAGATCTGTTTTAAACTATCCGTTTTTCTAGAAAATGTAGGTTAGGTAAATAGAATTCTCAACATTAAATAATTCACGAGATAGTGCTTGCCCAGAGGGGAAAAATACGTCAAAACACGTGAGAGCCGACAAAATAGTTTGCAACAAACTGTCAAAAAAAGAAGAAGGCGACCTTCGTCGACACGTAACACATTTAAGTACGGCATCGTAATGAATTGTGTTCGAGGCTGCGATGTTTTCTTCCTCTTCTGATAGCAATGAACACAGCATGTGATTTCAAGGAGGTTTATTCAAACACCTAAGGATGGGGAGGGGGGAATCGGCAAACAAATAGAATGAAGATTCCATTTGGTGTGTGATAATATAAAAAAAATAAAATAAAATAAAAGTCGGTTATAAAGACGCATATAAAGGATTTTTGTCAACTATACTAGAATTGCAGTTAATAATACAGTTAGTCCTAACCAGTGAATATACTAAGAAATTGAAATTCCTGTTAAATATAATCGAATGTTATATAGCATTTTAAAAATCGAATTGAATTTTATGATTTAATAGATCTCATCAAGCTAATTACATAAATAAATTAGCAGTGCAGCTAAATATGTGACTAACACATTTGATCCATTTCAATTTGGCTTTCATAAATCATGACACTGAATCAGGGTATAATTATAATTATATTGCACAAAAACAACAAACAGGTTTATTCTCGATGTCTTCAGACAAAAAATCCAGAAGAGTATCTTGTAATTTCTAGTCATAATTTAAAGCGTGATGTTGGTGCCTAAAGCCTTATCAGCCTTTCCAAACTTTTATACGAATAGATGTCAAGACATATTATTTAATGATTCTGACAATTAAATGACGAAGCCCAACTGTCAGCTTCGCGATTTAATTGAGGTTTAAAATGGCGAAGTGGATTGTTGGTGAGTTTTAATGTGCAATTCATCTGGTGCAGCTCAGCAGCATACTTCCACTATGTAAATAGTTAAAAATTCAAACTCTCTGCGTTGTAACAATATATAATTATTCAACTGAATTTTTAAAAATATTTTGCGAAAAATGTGACTGATTTTCCTGTTTTTTTCCTTTATCTATCTTAAAATATTCCGTACTTTCCTCATAAATTCACTCATTTGGAACTCAGAAATTAAAAGAAATAATGTATATTTTTAAGCCATGTGATTTAAATCAAGAATCCCTAATACAAAATATATCTGCATTGTTCCATCGAACTCTACCCTTCTTTTCAATTCAGTTTATGGTGTCAACAAACATAACAGAGTGAGGCACTCATTAACTATCATAAACAATCATGCAGTGTTCGTCTCTTATCAGGTTTTCACAGGCATCCCTCGGGTTTGTCTACAGAGAAGCCTTATTGATTCTTAACCAAACGTTGGAGAATAACCTTAAGCGTCTACCCTAATATTTTGCAAGAAAAAAAAATGGCCCAAAATGTGAAACATTTGTTATAAATTTTTTTAAACCTCATCTTTTCTTATATCTGGGTAAGAAACAAATGCCTAAAGCAGTCATGTTTCACGAAATAGAATATATTCTACAAAATATTCAATAATTATAATGAGTGAACTAAAATTGTACTAAAAGCAATCTTCATGCCATTCATCATAGTTGTAACAGTTATGTAAATTAAAATAAATTTCATAATTTTAATTTAGAATAAAAATCGCATTCAAAAGAAATCTTATAAAAATTAACAAAATTATAGAATTGGATAAAAAAAATTGAATTGACCATATTATTTAAACTGCACAGGTTGAATGAGCTGCTATGATGATCCAAGATGAATGAGCTGCTATAGGAATTTCATAGGGTGTGACGTAGTAGGCCTCCTCGCGATGCATCCTGGGCAGCACTAAATCTACTACAACTTAGCACAGCTCTCTTTTACAGAATAAGAATGGCGAATACCCCGAACTGTGTTTTGCGTGAATAATCAATGATTTTTGAACATTTAAATATTTGTACCGTATCTTCTCAGTATGAGGACATTGTCAAGAACTATTGGAGAGCATGTAAACTAATGGTTTAAGCTCTAGTGTTTGGATTTTGTAAAATAAATAAATAGGAATTTTAAAATACTAAGCCAAAGCCGACTGTCGCATTTTCGAATCACATTATTAAAAGTAGCATAAATTTATACTGGACAACCTCCTACAATAAAATTATTCCTTTTTTTCTGACAAATAATTCGGAATGATGACAAAAATGAAATGTTTCCATCGAAACAATATTAAGTTAGTATCCAAATACCGAAGTTCACTGTGATTAAAAAAAAGACTATAAAATTTGATTAATATACTATATTTCTATTAAATAAAATTTATATATTAAAATTAAATAAATTATAAAAAAAATTATAATCATTTCCTATGAAAGCTTGTCATTTTTATTTTATTCGTATAACAATATTTTTTACATTCATAATTTTCTCAAGTAGATATTCGCATAGATTTCTTTTTTTTTTTCGAATTTACATAGCATTTGAGCAATGAGTTATCAATGAACTGGGGTATAAATATCTTATTTATTGTAGATGTCTCACAATTTTAACTTGAATCAGTGATTTGAGCCATGCTTGAATTATGCATCTTTCCTTCCAAACTTTCCACAAAGTGTAAATAGGCAGCAATTTATTGATGCGCAGATGTTCCCATCCATCAACGACTTTCAGGTGGTTCGAGATTGAAACCGTTAACCGAATCAAAGTAGCAGTTATCTCAATAACTGCTACTTTGATTAGACTAGCTCCGGCAATGTTATTAATGTCAAGGTTGAAAAATCATCTGAACGAAAGTTTGTTATATTATGAACATTTCAGATAGAATGAATGCGTTTCTTACACAAAGAAACATAGTTTAAAATCCAAATCCAAATTGTAAAGCCTGACTTTTTTTTATAATTTGAATGAAACAATTTCTAGTCCACCAAAAGCGCAAATAACGACAGCTTTAGAAATTGTAGGAGTACAATGGAGTCATCCAGTGATAAACTAATTAAGGGAATGAATAATTCTACGAGATGCAGAAAATAGTTCAAACGTCATTCTCTAAAAAGATTATTAAAACTAACATTTGTTTTCTTTACCGAGTTAACAACCAAAAAAGAAAAGAAATAATTAGGAAGAAGACAATCTTTCACGCACATCAATTCAAGACCAAAGTAACTCCGAATTCTGAAATGGAAAAAAAAGTAATATAGAAAAAAAAATTCTGCACGAAGAGCGTGAAATGCAACGGTGAGTAAACAGGGGAGTTGAGGCGGTAGGGGTTGTCGAAATGGGTGCGCCCCGTTTCCGGCTATTGTAACGACTAACGAATTTGCAAGCGATCATTTTTGCCGAAGTTCCGTCTGATGTAGTGCAGTCGCCCTTTAAAAATTACAGCGAAAGACTGAACAAGGGGAAAGGTAAACAGTGGACAACGAACTTTTCTGTAGAGCTTTTAAAATTCAAATGATGTCGGTGCTTCGCGCTTGACCGCTGGTACGATGGCAATACACTCAATTCTGTCTGAGTATTTTTCGGGACAAGAGACGAATGTTTCTCAGATGGACATTTTTTATCATATTCAGACCGGAAAAAAATTCGAATGATAAGATTATTAGATTTTTCAAATAGCGCAAATTATTTCCGTTATTAACAAAGGATGTTTCATAGATATGAGATTTATTTGGAATTGAATGGATTGTGAATGGGAGATAAAAAATGTGATCTTTTTTTAACCTTCCTTCAAATATTACTTTGGTTCTATTTGTTTCAACTTGAAGTCAAATTGGAAAGTTTTTAGTTAATGTAACTAAAGCATATGAAAATAGTTGTGATTTCTATCTGCGACAAAATGACCAGTAGAGATCGCTGTAAATAATTAGATATATGTAAATGAGAAATAGAAAATGTGATATACTTTAAATATATATATAAAATACACCCATGAAAAACTCTGGAACCGCAAATGAAATCAATGGAAATACAAAAAATATATTATTGTCTTTATCAGAATTGTTGTAATATTTGAAACATTCCTCAGTATTAGATATATAAAAATTAATAAAGGAACGCTAATATTAATTTTTTTAAACCCATTTGCTCGGTGTTTTTTACTATACAAATTCTAAAATTTTGTTCAATGTAGAATAATAATTTTCATAAATTAAATAGCTTCTTCTTTGTAAATATTTGTATTTGTTACATGTAAATAAAACGATAATCTGATTTTATTCAATGAATATATATTTAAGATCACATTGCTAATACACTATTTAGTTCTTCAATTATTTTCTTTGGAATTAAGGAAAAATTATCACATTGAGTTATTATTATTTGCATAGGTGTACAAAATGTGTATATTATGTGCAAAAAATGTGCAAAAAAAATTTTGATCATTCCCTAACTACCTTTGTAAATCTGACTGATCAATTTCGAAGACTTATTTCTGTTTTTATGCTAGCGTTTTGTGTTGAGTACCAAAATTTAAAAAGCGACGGATTTAACTACAAAAAGAGGGGGGGAAATACTGTAAAGCCACATATGTATAAAGCAAAATGTTTATGGTAGGAAAAAAAACTTTAGTGGCCAGATTTTAAATTTCCAAAAATTTATCAAAAAACGAAATCGTAAGAAAATCTATGCAACTTATAAGAGACGATGGAAGTAATATTCATAACCATAATAGTATCAGATTTGTGACTGTTAATCTTCAGGTTTTGCCTTCATGTGCAGTTATTTTATCACCTCATTAAAACTGCACGTATCAAGTTTGTATAATTGTGCCAATAACAAAAATTTATATATATGTTTATAAAAGTGTCCATTTTATAGTTGCTAGAGACTGGTTTAGTTCAGTATCATTTCGGTTTGATTATCGCTCTATGTTCAATTTTTGTTCGATACAAAAATTTACCTGCTAATACGACACAGACCCATATTCGCTAAAGGCGGTCGGGGTACACTAAAACTGGCCGCAATGTCCTCCAGGTGAAGTGACGCATCTGGAGGTGGCAGGTCAAGTCTTGGGAATCTTCTGCTTGGTTCCTGCT
Organism: Latrodectus elegans; assembly: GCA_030067965.1. Lineage (NCBI taxonomy): Eukaryota > Metazoa > Arthropoda > Arachnida > Araneae > Theridiidae > Latrodectus > Latrodectus elegans. Next base: position 70,536,652 of record CM057814.1, read on the forward strand.
TCAAAATCACGAAAACTCCTTACGGCTGCTTCTATCCAACTGGTAAAGCCCATCTCAGAGCTAGGTACAGTGAAGTATGCTAGTGCAACAACAACAAGAACGAAACAGACCCAGAGTTTCAAGTGGAATAGTCCATATCTGTGTCCTTGGCTTTTGGGTGCGAAGCAAATATCCCGAATAGGTAGTAAGCCTAATGCGAAACCCCCTGTGTTTAGTTCCCAGAAACGTTTGTTACACTGTTTTATTGACTAACAGAGGAAATAAAAGAAGAAACAGAGGAGATTGACCTCCCTAGAACGAGGATCGAATCTCGGACTGTGTTTTGGAAGCTTTAAGTACCACCACTACGCCAGCGAACTTTCTATTGTATGTATTTACAAATGGTAAAGAAACATATTAAAACTAATCAAATGCATTCAAAAATATTACTTAAATATATAAAGATTTGCTAAATATATAAAGAGTGGAAAGAAATGTTAAAATCAACTCATGTTACTATCAGGATAAGGTTTTACGCCCAATATTTACAAAAGAAATTCCACTTCTTTATCCCAATGTCTTTCAAAGAGAGAAACTTCATCAAGGCAAAGCTTTAAGTCATACTTTGAAAACTACCACTGCATTCCTTGAAAAAATGATGACTAATGCAGGTATTGCATTTATACATTTTTTCAACATAAGTAAAATATTTTATTAGCTTACATTTATGTTGAAACTGCGAACCGCTTTCATAATTGAAAACATTAATTTAAAGAATTTATAGTGAGTTTACTTTCTTGCTAAAACTTTATTGAGCGTTAACTTTCTTGCTAAAAGTTTAGAAAGTAAGTTCTTGCTAAAAGTTTAAAAAGTAAGTTTTTACTAAAAGTTTAGAAAAAAGTTTTCTATATTATTAGTAATGTTACCAAATCAAGAAAGTTAAAAGCTCCTTTAAAATACTTTTGGAAATTATACTCTCATTTGCGGATCTAAATTCTTGATAAAACTTGATCATAAAAATCACAATTCCTTGACTAATGTTTTTGAGTTTCTAATCAATATTGATTTTATTATTAATAATTTAACTATAGATTTGATGGCATTCAAACCTAATCAGTTTTGTAATATGAATTACGGAAAGTAACGAATAATGCATGATTTTAACTGAGTACTGGATCACTAGAGGTGAAAGCAAAAATTATTGAAAGCTGACCACAATTCTTCACGCAAGAACCTTGCTTTGAGACAACCTTGAAATCCAGTTGTATTTTTATTTCTGTTCTTTGTCAGTTAGATATCCGAGAACGTGTAAATGGTTTAAAGCATAATTTGTTAAAACATATAATTTGAGCTCATTATTCAAATCACGAAATTTCTCTCAAGATAAAAAAAATTATGTTATTCTAATATAGTGTTGCAAATTGAGAGAATCAAATATCTTATAAGAAAAATATCTATTCAATAAAATAGGTTGGGTCTAATTATTCTTAAAACAGGGAGTAATTTTATATAACACTGAAACATGAAACAATAAGTTTGCAAATAATACTCAGTGCCAATTTCTTATAGAAATTCTGTTATTGTGAACTGTCTACAATAAATAGGAAATAATTCAAAATCGGCCGAATTTGATATAATAGATTTCACACAAAATTGGCTCTTAAGCTTATTATATATATACTTATTTTTTCTTTGATTGTAGTTAATGACGATACTCGTATTCAACGAAGTATCAATGAAAAACTTAAGTATTAAAGGTCTAAAATTATTAATTTTAATTGAGAATTAAATCGGAAATAGAAAATTTTCGCAAGAGTTAAATGGCGATTAAAATTGTTATAAAAATTCATTCGTAAAAATAACCTTTTAATCATTTTGAAGCAGAGAAATTTGACATTAGAAACTAAATTGTTATTTTGTAAATTTAAATCTAAGAATTTTAAGAAATATTTCTTAAAACCATTTTTTTTAAGAATTTAAAGATTTATGAAAAAGATAAAAATATCTTTGACTTCTGGTCTTGCATGTTTCAATGTATATTTGCTTTTCGCCACGGAACTATTCATAAAAATGATCGCTTGCTTCTTAATCGGATACAAGTAAAGAAGGTAAAACTCATAAGTAACCTTTATTCAAGCTCAGAGCAAAATAACAGTTTTAAATTGCTGTAAAGTTTCTTGAATATTTATAGCATAAAATCTTCAAGGACTTTACATAAATATTTTTTTGAATTTGTATTTGGCAAAGATAAGGACTCGAAAATTTCACCAGTTCCAAACAAACAAATGTGCAATACGACATGCAGAAAGAATGTACGCAATTTCATATCCATTTAAGTTCCTGAAAGCCATAGTAAACTCTTAACTCCTGAAGAATTAATTGTTTTTATGAGGTTAAATCAGTTGATTTATCAGCATTAATTGAAAATTTTAACAATAACAATGAATTGTGTACTTGATAATTTTATGGAGTAGCTATAGCCAAAAAGTATATTTTTGATAAAATAATTTTTTGTTCGATGTTATGCTTTTCATCGCTTAAACAAGGACAAAATTAAATAAAGTAAGCTTCAAGATATAATAAAAATCATGACCAGATTTTCTCAACCGGTTCACATTCATTCTTAAAGAAAATAATAGTTCTTTCAACATCATTACGCAATTGAATATTTTCAAAGAAAGAAATTATTTCGTAAGAGTGGTGTAACTTTTTCTTCCCCTTAAGCGAAAGGGAATAATCAGGAACTCAAGACTAAAAATTTTTCTTTTTCTTAAGTAACTATATTAATTCGAATGTTAAATAACTATACTATAAATATAAAAGAAGTAATAAAAATTTGAATCATCTTTGCCGATTTAAAATGATCATAAAAAAGATTTTTGGAAGCAATATCACTAAAAATTTGAAAACCAATTATTTAGAACAACAAGTAATATTAATAATTTTGAAAACTTTTACAAACGCAAAGTATTTTTAACTAATACTTTATTATTATTACAAATCTTGGATGTATTTTTTTTCATCGCCAATGGCACACAGATATTTGATGGTGCACTTCGTTTTGCTTCCTGCCGTTCGAAGAATGCGATTTGATGACAGGCAGCAAATTCGTCGACAAGTCGGATGTACGACGCCGTCTCGATACGATGTGACGTAGATAAAACATTATCTAACTTCATGGATATGTTAAACCAGGGATAAAATTGTAATAAAGTCTCGCAATCAGGATCTCAATGGGAACAAAAGAAACAGTCAATTAATGGTTAAAAAAGAACACAAGTCCTAAAAAGGAAAGATCGGCCTTAAATGTGTGTTAAAATGTGTGTGAAATATCGGCCTCAATCCACCTTAAATGTGTGTGTGTGTGTGTGTATATATATATATATAATATTCAGAATATATAAAATTTCCTTAATATCAGAGTAGTTTCATATCACAAGAATTACTGTTTATCTTGATAAAAAAAAATCTTAACTAGTATCACTTTACTATAAAAGATACAATAAGATACATTCTTCAAAATAATTACCAAAAGATATAAATATGTTGAATTAGGCTGAATTTCTTGTTTATTTAGCAAATGCATATAGAGAACATCTTATTTCAAGGTAATGAGCCTTATAAATCGGAATAAAAAATAAGAAAAACAAGCAGTCGTATTTTATGGCTGATGAAGTACAAAAACAGAAACATGATTTTCATCATTGCTTACTTGAAAGTCTGAACATTCATCGATTATTCTCTTTAAACAAACAATATCTTGAACTTTCAACAATGAACACAGATTTCAATTTTGATTGTGAGTGAATATAAATAATTGAACGGGTTTAAATTCATTTGCAGGTCATAAGATCACTGATTACTTTAGATTACGGTTATTAAAACGCAATTGGGCACAGCTATCGTATCATCCAGCATGCCAAATTCTGAATTTGGTGATATTTTGGCGTATTTCCTTGTTTATCTGACAAGTGATTATTATAACCTGGTAAATAAGTCATTGAGAGAAAACGTATAAGAATGGCATAAGTGCCGTATAATCCATGATTCCAAATTCTGAATTTTTTTGGTGATGAAGAAATGTTACCAAGATGACGTATTGTGACGTACGCGATGACGTAAAATACAAGCGTTACCAAAATAGAATTTTCTGCATAATTCTTAGAGGTCGCCATATGTGTGACGTAATAAAAACGAGGTTGCCAGATACATAAGAAAATCCACCAAAGCCTCGCCAATCTCAGAATTTGGCATCATGGATTATACGGCACCTGTGACATAAGAATTATCTAGAAAATACTCTTTTGGTATTCCTAGTATTTACGTCATCTTAGAAATAGTTCTTCATCGCCAAAAAAATTCAAAATTTGGCATGCTGGATTATACGGCAGTTGTACCCGAAATTTTATTATAATGAAGCATTACTTCATGATTGTATAAAGCAAAAATATAATTGCAAATCAAAATTTCATCGTTTAAAAATAATTAAGAACATTGTAAATTTTTGTGACATTAGATTGGCAAGAAGTGGTTTATTACCCATTTTAAGGTCTACTCAACGATGTGCAGGATGGTAGGTAAAAAACACATCAAAAACAGCGCGATGTAATCTGACGAATATCGCACAAGAAAATAGCTCAGTAGTCCGTGACGAAACGATGGTTAAATAACTGAAATTTTCCAGGCAAAAATATTGCCATCGGGCTCCTAATGCAGTGAATTAGTTAAAAGTAGCTTACCGTTTATTTTGCTCAGAAGAAAAAAAAAAGAAGAAAAAAACTGGCAACAATTCAGTGTGAAAAGTAGAACGGCATTTCTAAAATGCAAGGAATACTCATCCGATGAAATGGCATAAAACTGATTTTTTTCTCCCGTGAAATATTTAAATATCGTGTTTTTCTATAACATAAACACTTTAAATCAGACACGTTTTATAAGCTCATATTTTTAGAAACGTAAATAATTTATTAACTATTAACTTTTTTAGTTTAAACATCAGTTTTTAAAGCAGTGATATAAATTATTTATGTAAGAGATAATAGAATGCTTTTCAGACATTAATAAATTTTAATCTCTTACGAAAAACAGTCGCCAAGAAAAATTTCCTAAAAATTGTAAGAAAAAAAAAATCATAAACGTAGTTAAGATAGAAAAAAATAAATAAACGTACTTCTATTACTCTTAAAAATTTTGTGTTTAACAACAATTGTTTACTAATTACATATTTTAATAATATTAAACTATTTGAAATATTTTTTTCATTTAACGATAATGAGAATAAACTATAAGAATTCGTTTTTCTTCTTTAAAATTTTTTTTATTGTAATTAGGTAAATTCTTATTGCAATGGTTGAAATTTAGATTATTTTGCATACAATTAACGTGTACATTTTGAAAGAATAAAAAATACTAGATTGCATGTAAAACTCAATTTTTAAAAAAGGAAAACACTCATATAAAACAGCATCCGTTCAGTCCCCTCTATCAATACATAAATATTGTCTCTTCTTTCTTACCAAAAATAAATTAAACAATTATATCGTTAAAAAAATCTCATAAAACATTTAAAAAGGTTCAGATTATTTTGCTCAGAAATTAGTTTTTCTTATTGCTTGGTTTTTATACTATTTTAAACAATATTCAAGGAGCTAATTATTTTAAGTAAAACAACAAATTTACTTTAACTTAAAAATCCAAGCCCAAAAATAAAATAGTTTCGTTCCATTGGTCGCTTAATGTTAATTATTTCTCTCATGGATTAATAAGTTTGGGACTTTGTTTAAAGTGAATTCTGAATCACTACAAAGATCCAAGTTAGAATGAACTTGGAATTTGAACCCAATAATTGTTGAACCAAAGGCCAATTTTCTATTTCATATTTATAAGGAATTAATTATTTATGAAGTGATTATTTATTGATAAGCAAAATTAAGTTTAGTTAAATGTAAATAAGAAAATTGAGCGAAATATTGAAAAATGTAATTACAGCATAAAAAAAGCACATGCAAAACAACTATCATACATATAATTAAAAAACACTTTTTTTTATTTCATTAAACTTGCAAGTTTTTATATATTTCTACAAAAAATTCTAGTAAGGAATTAATTCCTAAATATAGAGTATTTTGCTTTAAAATATAGTATTTTTTTAAAAAACATTTCTGAAAATTGCAAAAATTCCCTTCTTACTTTTGTAAGTGTACTTATATACGATAAGCGTTACAGGATGTCATTAACATAAATTGCATATCTTTTTGAAGTGGAAAGAAAATTCACCCACACTAAAAAGAAATCAATATTAATAAGTATCTATTACAAAGGTGGGGAAATAAGACTCATTCTTGAGTTAAGCCGAACTCCCATTACGGTGTATAATGGGAATCTCAGTTTACTCAGCACAAATAAAATGACATGTTGTAATGATAACAATTTTTTCTTCTAAACAGTTTAAGTAGCGCGTCTATGCACGAATCATATTATTTTCGAAATAAAAAATCTAAAATTTCTAAATAGGTATTTCTTAGATATGATTGCAAACATCAAAATGTAGGCAAAAATCAGAGAAAAAAAAATATATTGCAAAAAATGGTGCCTCTATTTTGTATTGACTATAAATCTTAGAAAGTTCGGCGTTACCTAGTGAGTCCACGGGCTTAAGAATGAAAGATCCCTGGGTTTCGATCCAAGTAATTAATAAACAATGGAAAATGGATGACATGAATTACATCAATTTTAAATGAAGTATTAAATTTCATATATACACTAAGCAATTCGTAGTTTTGAGAGAAGGTCAAATAATAAAGGTCAACCTTAAGCCAGAGCTCTATCATGAAAAAAATCGTAAGCAAGGCTAATGAGACTTGTGGATATTTCGTACACATAATTTAGGACAGAATAAGGGTCCGTGATTTCATTAAAGAGAAAGTCTCTAAAATGACTACACAACTTTATTCTTCACATAATAATCTTTAATATAAAGTGGAATACTAAATCAAATATTCCAAAAATAAACGAGACATTCAAAAGAATATGTGAAATATTTTATCATAAAGGAAAACGTGCAAATATAAGGTAAAGAAACTACGTTTTTATTTTCTGATTGACAAAATACAAATGTTCCTACTCAAATTTTGTGTTCTTTTATTTAAAAATAAAATCAATACATGAGTTTCAATGCAGTGATGTACACACGTAAAACAGTAAGGCACGGAAAAACCTAAAATTCAATCTCACCCCCCCCCTCCAAAAAAAAAATCAATATATCCTTTAACTAAAAAGTATCAGACAAAATGTCAAATTTTCCCCGGAAAAGAAAGGATTCATTCCCCATCCAATCAAAACAGAAATCAGCATCCCATACGAAATCGTCCCGAAATCGTATCCAAACGTAGTTTACCAGTAGGAGCCTGGGAACTGATAAAAATCCTACGTGACAGGAATGCTTTATAGCACCCGGCTTCCTGGGTGATCTTTCCCAGCAATTTACACAGGACAATCGCCTTTTGTCTCCCGTGAGATGTTTATTGGCTTCGTTTATTTAAGTGAGGGTAAACGCACAGATCTTATCGGATCTGAAATACTTCGAAATGAGGAGGAACAGAACCAATTCGGTTAAGTCAGGTGGATTTCCGGAATCACGGAATTGTCGAGCTAGGAAAATTAAGCAATAATAAGCGAAGTGCTAAATTCTATAATGATAAGATAAGTGACTTAAGCGAAAATCATTGAGTGACTCTTATCTGCCTTTATCAGTTCCAAGATACGCACTCTAAACTGGACTTTGAGAAATCGGCGACATTTGTGCTAGACTTACAAGAGCTAGATATCACCATTAAACTTATTACAAACATGGTAAGATAAAAGATTTTGCTAATTATGCAGTACGGTTTATTTACTTGTAATATTACTCTAAGGAAATGCTTTGACATAAAAGATAGCTATATCATATCCATGGTCTAAACAAGAATAAAATACCTACATAACTTTCGTGTATGAATATTTCAGCACAGAATATTTTTGATGATATAACCTTAACAAAATATTTATAAGTATATCCAAATTACCAATTTCAGTTTTTGTATTTAGAAATTGTATATATTTCTAAATACAAAAACTGAAATTGTATTATAGAAATTTTTTTGAAATATTTTATTATAGAAAGTATTTTGTGCATGAGTTGCAACAAATTAAAATCTCGATATCAGATTAGACTCGGTACGTAGTACTGATTACAATAAGATAAAATAATGATAATATAAAAGTACGCATTTGTCTCAAAGCATATTGATAAACTAAAAAATATTTATAAAGTTACAATGCAGTGCACAATTTATGTATTGTTATGAACACTGTTACAGTAATATATATATAAATAAATTTATTACAAAGAATACATAAATCTGTAGTACAATAACAGAAGTGGGAGTTTATTAAAAGGCAAAAAGAACGAAAATGATCATTGCTCCAAGTTCAAAATTTTCAATATTTTCCCCCACAATACTATTACCAGATCGAGCGTGATCAAAGTAAATGCAATGAAACATTCGTATTACATAAATAATAGTAATGAAAATGTCACAGAATCTTTAAAAAAAAATTATTTTAGCGTGATTTTCATTATATTATCTTTGACAGGGTTTTGTTTTTTCCTACCATTTTGATATGTACCGGTTATAAGAGTTATGAAAGCAAAACCACCAACATTCTGGAATTAAGTCAAACTTGGGGTTCACACCATTTACTGATTTTATAAACAGATTATAGAGTTTTCAAATACAGGTATCTTGATAATTGCCTTAAATTTGAAACCAGTTTGTTATATTTATTATAGCATTTGAGTGAATTCCAGCAACTGTATTCATAACAGACCAATATACAATTTGATTAAGCAAAATTGATCATACAAATTTTTTATCAATAGGTGAAGATTATCAAAGGTTTTCAGGTTGAATAATATCAACATAATCACTAATCAATCACTATAATTTCTTAATTTTATTCTTATTTTTCAACAGAGATCTCTAATTCAACAAAATAAATATTATTTGTGAAAAACTATTTGAGAATCAGCTCAATCAGAAATTACAAAACTTGACAGATAAGAGGTAGGAAATGATTTCAAGATTCTAAGCACTTTTATTATGTCCCTTTACCTAAAAGCCTTAAGTGCTGACTGATACAAAAAAGGAGGAAAGGAAAAAGCATGGAACAAATCGAGTCCCACGAAAACAAACCAAATGAACCTATGGACTTTGAACACGGGAAATTATCGAAATAAGGTTTAAGATAAGCATTCATTTTCGTATTATCGGATAGGTGGAATAAAATCATTTGTTTGTGTACATGTGACCAAAATGGAGGTTGTGTTTTTAAAATTCTTTTTACTTGATTCTCTTCTATTTATTTCACTTCAGAACATTTGTAACTTGTCGTTGACCTTTCTATTTTTTTTTTTTCAGAAAACATTATTTGAAAAAAAAAATTGAAGAATTTGACAGCAATATTTTGAAAATGTAAGAAATGGTCACCGCTTTAAATGCAAGAAATAACAGAAATAAATTGGGTGAATAATTTAAAAATTTTCCCTCAAATAATTTAATGTTCGACTGATCAAAAATTTTCCCGATTGAAATAATTTAAGACAATGAATCAATTTAAACAATCGCGAAATAAAACTAATGAATAACATTTTCGATGAAAACGTAATAAAAATTTTATATTTTCAAGTCAAATTTATACAAATCTTTATAATGAGTAGCAAACAAAAACATTAAAACAGTGGCGAAGTTCAGAGAATTATAAAATTCGAAATTTGTTTTAGATTACAAATTTTAAAAAGAAAATATTTTTTGGAATTTCTTTTTCTTTCCAAGAATTCTTTCAATTTTTTATCCTCATCTGAATATTCGAAAAAGCCGAGCGAAAATTTTTCACGAAGAAATCCAATCTCATTATTTCTAATTTTGATGCGTAAAGCACAGTATTCAAGTAACTTGGGATAATAAATCATATTAGAGAAATATAAACAAGGGAATGATTTCTTTTGTCACAGTTCCAGAAATAAAAAAAAAACTTATAAACTTTCTAAAAATAGAATTACTTGACATTTGGGAAACAACATACAAGCAAAATATCTAGTTGTCTTATAGCGAAACTGATCGATAACTATTTTCCATGCAAAAATAAAAATAAACTTCTATGATCTAATAATATAAATTTTTATTGTTTTTGTTTTATTCGTATTTTAAATAACAAATAGTAAAACCGAAAAGATAAAATGTTTCACTTTTTAATTATCGGTTTGAATTTAAAAATTTGCTCACAATAAAAAAAAAATATTATCAAACTATTTTCTTTGATGATTTTACTTATTTACAAGTATATAGAGTATAAATTAAAGAAAAAATATTGATAAAATCTATTGAAAAATTTACATATATGATTTACATTTATTATTTGCATCAAATAAAATTTACATTTAAAATTGAATAAATAATGAGTAAATTCAATAAAAAAAACTTCAATTGATAATGGTTTTCTCTAAACTATTTTGGTAAAAGAACAATACTATTAAAAGATGAGGCGAATCAGTTCTCCCCATTTCACTTATTGCGAAACTTATTAATTTGCTTACTAAATGTTTCTTTTGGTTGACATGGAATATAGCATCATAGCTTTATATTTGTTTTCAACCTGCTCTTTTGACCAGCATATATTTATTGCAATTATCATTGAACATATCAAATTCAACAAATAAAATATACTTTATATAATTAAATCAATACAATGCACTGTGATAAATACGTCTAATTAAAACTCATATGCAATCGTAATATTCAAAGTGTTCTTATAAATTTTCGAAATGGATCTCATTCGGTTATTAATAGTAAATATATATTAAAGCATAATTTAAAAATCTCAACAGAACACAGCAGCGACTGCGAATTTTTAAGTTTTATTTCAATTTTACCTAAAAAATTAAGAAAGCATATTGAGTTGAATTTTTGGTTTGGTCATTCACTTCGAATGTTGTTAAAAATAACGAATGTTTTTAAGGTTAATTTTATTTATCGTCCACAACTCACAAGAGTCATTTATAGTAGAAAAATAATCTATACAAAAACTAATTGCAAACTTCATTAATTTCTTACAATAACAATATTTCTTTCATCTCTTTTTATCTTCGCATTATTAGACTTGAACTATTTACGAAACCTAGAAATAAGAGGGATTATTTTGCAAACGCAATGAGAAGATAAAGATAATTTTTTTCATATAAAAAAAACAATACAAAGATAAAGAGTATTTAAAATCACCCTCAGTAACAAATCTTCGAGAGTTTTCTTTTATTTCTTTCCAATTTACAAACAAAACAAATGTAGCCAAATGGTCATCAGATAGTGGATGTCATCCAAACGCCCCAGTTGGTACGATAAGAAGTTCTACTAATAAGCGCGGCATACATTTAACAAAATAGGCGAAAATTAGAAAACTCTTCACTAAACCATTGACCCTGGAATGAACTGGACAGACTAAAATAAGTAGAGCGAATAGTTAAGCATAAAAGGCAGAGGACCGCGTCTTTTGGGTTCAAAATTATTTCCAGGTGTTGATGTCACTTATTTTAGCAGCAACGTGTGCAATGGACGTTATGCAGTCCGTTACGGTCAAAGATAACAGTATTTTGCAGTTCTTCACCGGTGGATATCTTTTATGGCGTTTCCTTTTCAAATTTTAATATCTTTTCCCCATCAGCTCGGAATATTTAAGGCGATTCATCTATGCGGAAATATGCTGAAATCAAAAAATTTTGAATAGAATTCCAGAAATAGGAGATTTATTTCTTAGGAAACATTTCAATCATACTCGCATCTTGAAGAATATCGAAATAAAGGTTGCACGATAAATAAAAGAGTTTTCCTTCTAAAAATGAATGTGTTGCGCAAATCATATGCATATACTTCAAAGAAAATAAAAAAAAATATTCAGTTTACGATTTACAGTTAATGTCTATTAACTTTGTATTTTGAATTGTTTTCATTAATCGAGCCATAAATTAAAGCTAATTAGATTTTTAACTGAATTTCATTAAGAAACATTTTCAAACACTTTTACGCAGAATATATTTCTTCAAACGTTAAAAAATCAGGTCATTTGGTAAAATATACAAAATATAAGCCACTGTATCAGATGAGTGAAGTTATTTAAAATTTCTTCAATTAAATCAAAGTAAAGATTGCAAATAACAATTTAAAAAAATGGGTTTTCAGCCATAGTAAAATATGTTTTCACAAAACAAATGCATTTAGAAACAAGTCAAATATACTAACTTTTAGAAGTTTAACTCTGAAACTAAGCCTTTGCTTCAGAAACTAAACTTCTTAACCACAATCTTATATTCGACGTAAGAATTACATCAACTTTAAAAATTAGATAAAATTTTATTAGCATATTATGTGTGTGTGTGTCTTATAGCTAAGGGAGCTTAAAAGTAATGAAACTAAAAATTGAAGACCGTATCACTTTTGTAATTATCAACTTTTTCAGAAGTTTATTTAATTACTTATAAGCTTTATTAAATAGAGTGGAAATACATGATTATTCGTAAGGCAGACCATTCATTATGTAAATTTACATTGTAAACAGTACGTAAGTGTAAATATATTAGTTTTAAGAATATCGAATATATTTTTTTTCTTAATACGTTACTTTAGACATTTAAAAACTCTATTCAAAAAATTAAAACAAATTTTATCGGACATTTTAATGTAGAAATAACCAATAAAGCTACGAAATAATTTTTATATTTTTATTTGTTTTAAAATATCATTACATATGAAAGTATTTTTATCAAATGACAGCACATTATACACAGTAATTTTAGTAACTAGTGTCCTAGATAGTAATTTCAACAAAGAAAACACTATAAAAATTATCAAAAAAAAAATTAAATAATTTCTTTAAAAAGATCAAACTTGACTTTAATTAATTTATTAGTTAGGAATTTGGAAATATATATAATGCAACAAAATAAGTATTTGATTTATCAAAAAATAAAATTACATTTCATGAAAGAAAAAAAATGTCTTATTCAAATATAAATATGGCCTAGAAATTAAGCAACAACTATGTCAATTTTTTAGTACGATTGTAAACATTCACGAATTTTACCACGAACTGAGCGCAACAATGTTTTTAAGAAAAATTCACTGGTCGAATTATACCGCACTCTTCATGAATGTGAGCTTTACATGAACGTGCTCATTGACCTAATTATCAAATTTAATTCGTGTGTGATTTCTGAGCTTCTGTCACAAAATTGTTAATCGGACCAATGATCAGAGTTACCCCTTATTATTCATTATTCGCAACCATTCGGAATTTGGAAATATTTCAGGAGTATGGCTGCTTGAAATTCCAACCGCTAGTTCACCTTGGCGAAATATGTATGTAAGCAAATATTAAGTGAATGGTGGAAGGACATTTTTCAATTCACATTTTTAAACCACGCAGTTTATATATTAATTCAAATTGAAACTTGAATTAATATTTGTATCTACAGATATTTTCATGAAGACCAAAATGTAACCTTAGATTAAAAATTTTCACTTTAATGATGTAAATATTTTTGAAGACATTGTTTCTAAAATATTGAACATAATTTTACTTAACACTGTACTATTGGAAATATGGAGTAAATTGGTGAACTTACAAATATATGCCAATTATGCACCATGCTCTTCTGAAAAAAGTGTGCTAGCAATCAAAGTAAATTATCTTCAGCAAAAAATCTAATACTCATCTGCTTTAAAATTCATTTTAAACAACTTAAATCCATTCAATGTTTTGATTTAATTTTGTTTCCTTTTAATCTAATTTTTTAAACTTAATTCGATTGGATTCTATATTTTTAAAAAATCCAAATCATTATAAACATCTATGTTTATAGTAATTGTTGACATTATAAATAGCTGAACTTGAACCCCCACCCCAGTGTGCTTATTTAACCAACAGTAATAATTCCACCTAAGTAACTTTTAAGTTCAGAAATTAAGCCGTTCACAACATGGAAAATATTTAGTAAATTTTAAGACTTATGTTCGTTAACATTACAAAATAATTATAATAAAAGGATTTTCGAAATTCGATTAAATATGTGTAGATATATGTACATCTCTAAAGAATTGTTGAATTCAAACTTGGAATTAAATTATTTATAAATAAAAAATATTTTTTTCTAAATGAATTCAATATGGTTGTTGCTTTAAATTTTTTTTTGATTGTTGCCAATTCATCTGAAAAAAGTGATCATTTATTTAAAAAAATTACATAGCAAATTGATCAAATCGTGCAAAACTTTTATGCAACAATATAAAGGTGCAAGAATTTAGGACACGAAACAGCGCACAAAAGCAGATTTCAACCCTTTGATAAAAAGTTCCAAAATAGCGAGATGAATAATAAATTCCACTTGAATTGTTTTTCAGAGACAATTTTTCTGAAAAACTCTTATTTCAATTTGAACTTTAACAATAAATAGAAAAAAAACCCGCACAAATATAAAAGGCACTGTTTAGTTGGCAACTCTACGCCGTCGTAAATAAAAAAATAAGTATATAAGGAACACTTTTTTATTTATAAATTTCCGCTTGGTGACGTCTTCCGGAAAACGGGAAGAGAAATGAAAAGAACGCTACCAGTTTAATACAAAAAAAAAAGAAAAAAATACCAATAAAACGCTTACAGAGGGGATGCAAGACAGAGTGGAAGCAAGTGTGAAGAACTTGCAACAAGTGAATAAAATTCTTCGAGTTTTAAATAAATAAAGAATAAAAATGGGGAATCCATTATCAGTTTACACGCAACTTTGAAAAGGGCAAGAATTTGTAAAGGAATTTATATTTAATTCTAGGAAATTCCATTCCAATAATTTTGTTCATTGTGTGACACAATTCTTTATATAAACTGTATGAAAACAAATTATATCATTAATAAAACCACAGCATTAGCATTTTCAAATGTAAAAAAAAATTCGATAGTTTGGGAGAGTTAAGCTTATTTTATATAGATATTTATTTCCAAGTTAAATAAGAGCTACAGAACATATTCATATCAAACCGAACTCCCATTAGGAATTTCAACTAGAAACTGTTTTTAGGAAAAATCTGCAACAAAGTCAAAATAATTAGAGAAAGTTAACTTTTAATATATTATTAACATATGAAGTTTATTCTCTTGAAAAAAAGCCGAGCATTGTTTTCCAGACTTATCGAAAAGAAGAAAATCATACCACTCATTAATCATGCTTTTCCAATGAAATTTGAACCCAGATTCTTCTGATAAACAGAACAGTAACCAGTTTGTCAAACGATGGCGACAACCGTAAAATCTTATTAGTCCCACAAGTCTAGACATGATATTGGCGATTCGTAATGAAGCTTTCAAAGTCAAATGCTGCCTCATTTGACCCTTATTCGAAGCTACTAAATAATGGATGTACTTAGTTATTTCTAGAAGACTAGAATGGGGAGATTAAGTGAGCAGAAATATATAAACCTATGATTATAAATCAAAAGATAGTTAAAAAGAATCATAACTATAACATGAATTATTAATGACAGCTTGGTTATCATAAAACTACTTTTGAAGGTTGTATATCATTTAAAATGGCATTCAAAAACTAACTTATATTCATGTTTTTACTTTGTATTGAAACGCAGATCAACATGTGGAAAATTTACACATTGACTACTGAATCGTACTGGCGGCTACATAATGATGTAAGTTAATTATAAACATATACTATACCAAATACAAAAATTCATATTATTAATAAGCATTTATATTTTGAATTGGTGTATTTACGAGCAAGTCGATAACGAGATTCTTCATTGGCAATCACATCAATAAAGGACATAAGGCCCTATGAGTTTAATGTAAGTAAATTATACACATCTTTCGGATAATTTATGTGACAACATATGATCGCAGATCATTATGTAGTGCAATATTAGCAATAAAAGCAAAAGACACACAGAAAATCTTATTAAATTTCACTTTAATGTACCATAAGAACTATCTGAAGCAAAATATGCTTCGTTTCATCTATGCGTCATAATTCAATTTTATTAACCCTTTCCTCTTTTTTTATAATTTCAATTTTTCGTATGATATATGAAATTCTTAGAAAAATCCCACAATATTCTTCCAAAAATCCAGAATTTTCAACAAATTCTAGTTATGATTTTTAATTTCAAACAGTTTTTTTTTTAAACTAAATATAATTTGCCTTACGAAATTTAACTGTATATGTTTAATAAAAATACCTGATTATTTTCCAAGAAAATTTCCTTTAGGCCAGCCCAAATTTGGGCGAAAAACTTGGACAAATCGACCGTGACCCAAATGGTCGACAATTTTGACATACAGTGCAGGATTAGTCGTGGCTTATCGAGCATCGAGTGCGGAATTTTCAAAAGTCGAAAAAATTTCTAATCCTGTACACAGCCTGAGGTTCGGCGAAAGATAAATACGAGAATTGTTCAAATAATGGGAAGACGTGACGCGTATTTGGAGAGTAAATAATTTACTTTAAAACCAGAAATTGCAGTTAATACTAGGAATTTCGCTAAAAATAGAGTTATCGGGGTAATACATATTTTCGCTATTGATCGCCAAAAGCTATAAGGTTGAATAAGGCAAAGTAGTTAAAGGGGAGAAAGAATTAAATCAATCAATGATGTGTTTTAATTAAAATAAAGATAAATTTATATTGAGATAAGTTTAAGATAAAGTGGCTAAATGTATCACAATTAATAAAATCAAAATGCAAGGCTTAAAAACTGGATTCTGAATTGTATGATATGTTATTTCCCTTCAAGATACTGCATTTCAAATATGTTTTTTTTTTTTTTTTTTTGAAAAAGAAAGTGAAAAATTCCATACAGAATATAATAAATTATACGTTTGCTTATCGGTCCAAGGTCATTTATTTAATGTGAAAGAGTTGATTCTAAGAACTACGGTTTGAAGAGTAATTCCAGAACCATAATACATATTCCCATTTGTGGTTGCTATGAATTTTTGGTCGCACAAGGATTAATTTTTGCATATTTAAAGTGGATTCCAAACTATTAAAAAATCCAACCCTCACGTGAGCATCGAACCCGTGAGTTGCTGACGAGAAAGCAAGAATGTTAAGCAATCGATTGTCAGTTCACAAGTTTTGGCACCAATTAAATTTATAAATTGTTAAAAAGAAGTCCAATACACTGAGTGTTCCACGCCGAGCTGGTAGCCGAATGGTTAGAGCTCTTGCTTTCTGTTCAACAGTTCGTGGGTTCGAATCCCACCTTGGGCATGGATGTTTGTAGTGGTTCGGAATACACTTTACGCAATAGGTCCCGGTCTAATTAACCCTCGTGTGCAAAAAATGACCGTTGAGCGACAAACTAACAAACTGACTGTTCCACTATAACCTTTGACTATGTGGTATTAAAAATTGCCCAAAAAAGAGATTTCATTTTTTTAGGCGTATTTTTTATACTTTATAATTAGGTGATAAAAATGTATCTAGTTTTTTCCTAAATATTAAAGTATCACAAAAATGTACACGCGTATTTATTACTGAAATATTCCAAATTATTATTTTAAAAATTATGCAAATAAGTCTTATTTGCAAGCATGGATGAATTTAAACTTTGACACCTATATTAATAACATCTCTCATTTTTGCTTCACATACAGGAATTTTAAAACAGGTATTTTCAAAATTTTGTTTGCTTAAAAGATAAAATAGTGAATGGTTCATAATATACAAATCAAAAATCAGAATTTCGGATAATTTCTCACATCTACCAATTACTTTTCCTTTTTTGGAACTAAAAATAAGTTGAAAATAAGAACAATGCCAGTTTTACGAGCAAGTATTAAAATATATATCGATATTCTATGCATTATTCAGAAGATTTTCTAAAACAAGAAGCACTCTACACCAAAAATAATGAGGGAATAACTATTTTTATCTTTTAAAAATCGAAACCCACTTTGATCGATCTTGAAGAATCCTAAGAAAGAAAAACGCGGAAAAAGAGGAACAGAAAGCTGCGAAATAAATTAAGATATATATTTGGAAAAATATGGCAAGAGCTGTCAAAAACGTGACTGAAAGCGAGGTGGAATTATTTGGAATGAAATCTCTATGCTTCGGCAATTTTTTCCATCCCCAGAAGAAGGGACATTTCTACGATTTCCAAGCATTTATTCACCCGAAAGCATTCCAAAACTAGTTTTTTGGTAAAATAAGTGGGGAGCCCATAAAATGCCCGTTCTTTCTACATGTGGGACTTCTCTATTGAAAAGCATGATATATTAAGTTTCTGTTCCGTTTAGAACACTTCTTTTTGTAAACATATGGGCTCTTTGTTTTAGGAATGAAAGAGCGTGGGTATATTTTTCAACTGTATCCGCAAGAAAAAGTAGTATTCTCAAAATTAAAGCCTTAATTATTTTCATACGAAATTCAAAAATAATATATATATACATAATAAATGTCTTAATATTCAAAAGAGATTGTTTACAAATATTGCAATTATTAATTTGGAATTCTATTAATTAAGGAAATTGTTAAATCATCTTTTCTAATTTAAACTAATTAGATAATGAATGCTTTTATCTGGTATTTTTCATTTTGATTTGGCACAGGTGCCGTGTAATCCATGATTCCAAATTCTGATATTGGCGATGGATTGGATTTTCTTATGTATCTGGTAACCTCGTTTTTATTACGTCATACATATGAAGACCTATAAGAATTACGCAAAACATTCTATTTTGGTAACCCGAGTATTTACGTCATCGTGCACGTCACGATACATAATCTTGGCAACATTTCTTCATCGTCAAAAAAATTCAGAATTTGGAATCATAGATTGTACGGCACCTGTGCCTTTGCTTTTTCTGCTGTTCTATTGTCCATGTGTTAATGGGTTGATTCAGTAAAAAATGGCTTCTCAAACCAATACTTTGGCGCATATAGAAGAAAAAAATAACTCTATTAACAAAATGAACACACTTCGACAATATTCTCAGACATTCGTTGCTGAATTTTACCTTGTTTGCTGCCGCGCGAAGAAAGTAATTTGTAGGCAAACAGTACATTCGTCGACAAGTTGTAATTACAACGCCGTCTAAGTACGATATGACGCATATGAAACGTTATCCGACATCATGGATATTTTAATCCAATGAGAATCGCAATAAAATGGCGTATTTAGAATCTCAACTGTAACAAAAGAAACAACCGCTTATTAATTTTTTTAAAAAAAATTAGGCAAATTCTTAAGTTATGTTAACTTATTTTCCCTATGTGCTTATATACCTTTATTATCAATGCAAAAAAGTCATTATTTTCCCAACAAAATAAAAATCAATTATAAAGTAATCTTTTATTTGTTATCAAGTAAAGCAGACTTCAAAATATTTATCTCAGTTCAGATTAATTTAGAAGTACTTAAATCCTTTCATAAAAATCACATATTATTAAGGTTCATCAGAACTTAATGATAGCACGTATCATTCGAGTTAAATATTTCGGATTCGATTCTCCTACTATTGAACAACGAAAGAAATGGTAATAACGCTTCTTTCTAAAAGCACTTTTGTTGGAATGTTTTTGCTCCGCTTGATTGTCTCTCAACAGTCATTTTTTCAACGCGGAAGATTTTAAACTGGGGCTTATTTTAAAGGACTTCAAGTATCCATGTCAAAGGTGAGTGTCAAAACTAGGAAGTATTAAACTGAAGCCCAATTTCTATTCGACTACCGCTTAACGTAAGCTTGGTTATTTTCTAGAGCTTTTTACACGTAATAATCAACTCCTTTCTACAAAAGTCCTTCTTAAAAACAATGACGCAATGGATGTTTTAATACCTTACGTCTTTTATTAGATTATCCCCTTACATGATGACAAATATATTAATATTTACATCTAAAAATGCATTTTCCGATATCATTCTTGCACCCAGAATGAGCTGTATTAATAATTTTTGTTTAGTAATTTAAAATAAGAATTATTTGGAAACTTGTATACATACTGTTATTCTTGATGTAAATAAATTAAAACAAAAATTACAATTTATTGATGAACATTTGTCAAATTAAAATGCTTGGTAGAATGCTTGTTTTTTTTATTAATATTAAATCTGGAAATCGTATTGGTATAAATTATCTCAATGTATGCTGCTAGTAATAGATAACCTAAAACTGAGAGAGAGAACAACTTTTAGCAAATAACACCACTGCTCCAGAATTATTACATGTCATAGCGATGATATTTTGTCAAACTATTATGGCATGGATTCCATTATCAGAAACAGGAATAAATTTTATGACTTCACTTAATTAAGGTACATAATAAAAATGCATGTACATTTAAATTCGTATAATAATGATAGTTTCAAGAACATTTAGTTCAGAATGACATCTAATTGTCTTTCTGAACCAAACTTTTCGCTTCCAATCACATTTCAGCCAGAAAACGCAGATTAATAATTCCATTTCTTCATCAATAAACAAGCGGTAATTTGCCACAACATTCAATAAAGATCAAACCAAAGATAAACTAATAAAGCAAAGACTTTATGATACCATCCAGATTAATTCCTCTCTGCTTGATGATACATCCTAACAACCAATCTCCTCGTTATCGTCCCCCCAATCAACAGGTCACCAAGTATTCCTCGTCTCTCCAGGGATGACAATCGTTTCTTCTGATTGCCAAAAGGCCTAAGGCTTTTCGGAGTGAGTACAGAAAGAGAAAGAGTTCTGCTCCTAATCGAGCGTATCGAATAAGGAGAGAACAAAAAAATTAAATAGATAATAACAGGGATTATTTGACTGGAGACGAAGAGGGAGAAAAACAGAGAACTTTGCTCAGGGTCTCTAATCTAATTTTGGTAGAAAATGAAGTGATTATTTTCATATTGATCGACTATTTTGGCGCTAGAAATGTCGTATGTGCCAACACAAATTTTCTCAGAAAATCAGCTAACAAGGGAATTCAAATACAAAGAAGACGATTGTAAAGACATTTGGAAAAATTCTTTAAATATTGAACATTAGATTTAAAATCTGAAATTTTCATATCATTTTTCTCAATTTGAAAGACCTTATTTACCTATCGATGGTATGAACTTCATAATTGTACGAAGAATAATTTTAAGTTCCTTCAACGCAAATTGAATAGCTGAACTGAGAATTATTAAATGATGATTAACGTCATTAATATGACGTTAATCATCTTTAATTATAAGGAAATATTCTTTAGCGATTTAGGGAATTTTATCTGTGAAAATTATTTAGCGCGTTGAAAAATGAAGGATCTCAATGCCTTTCTTGACGATTATCGGAGAGACAGATCTAACAGGTTGTCTGACGATATAGGTCATCGGTAAGTGACTAGCGAAATTACCTAACTAGCAAAATGAATTAGACTAATTGTTTAACAACACGCCACTTTTCTTTTCACCCTTAGACGCCCAAACCCGCAAAGAGCTACGCGTGAATGAAGGAGCGGTTATTACGAGACTGAGCACAATTAACATAACAAGTGAAGGCAAATTACCAACAGAAATTATTAGATTGCGACAAATTCGGCCTTGCAATGTTAAAATAATTGTATATCATAAAAGTTCTTATGGAGACTAAAGAAAAATTCTATGGTGAAGTTTTCATCGAGTAAAAACAATATAAATTTCGTATTTTAAAATAATTGTTTGTTTTAATTTTGTTATTAATTTTAAAATTATCGTATTTTAAAATTAAATTAATAATTTTAAAACAATTTTTATAAATATTATTTTAAAAAAGCGAACTGGTTTAACTGCTAGTGTACAAATCCTAATTGTATATTCGAAATAAAATTTTATCAATAAATTAAAAATATTATCAAACTTATTATTTTTATTTTATTTGATAGAAATTTAAAAATTACTGATAGAAATTTAAATCAAAATATATAAAATCAATAATGATAAAATAACTGTAACTTGCATTGAAGTACATTGAATCTATATATAGCATCTATATATATAATAACCCTTCTCCAATGGACGAAGTTGAGATTAGCATTAAATAAATATTACCAATATTGAAGCACAAATAAAAGACGTTAATGTTTGCAAACATCTACTACAAACATCCAAAGGGGGGATTAAACCCATAAACCGTATTAATTTTGGTATTTATACAACTGACATAAAACAACTTGGTAAAATAAATGCCAAATATGAGATAATTACTCAACTATATTTCTTTTTTATATTGGTCTAATATAATATCCATATTGTATTTTTGTTCAGCGCATTAATGATTAACATCCAAGTCTTGTTTAGTCAATTTGTTACATTGTAAACAATACTGCACATTTTTTATTAAAAATTCACCAATATAGGAAAGGATTTCATCAAATCATTTTGTAGGCATTCAAATCAAATTATCTAAGATATTAGGGGGTGTGAAGTTCAAAACCGATATTTTTGATGATTAGATAACAGCTTTCTTTAGAATCGCATAACTACTTATATCGAGATAAATGTATCTTAAGATTGTGGTAAACCCTCACTATTGCGCCTCAATAAAGCAATATTTTGCAAACGATTCATCCTTTCAGTAAACTAAACTGTACACACAAATTACCTCATCAATCCTCAGGCAATCGTTTTCTTAGCTGCCAGAAACGGACAGGTGAAATAAAAAAACAGCAGGTGCATTTCACACTTTGTTTAAACATATCATTTCACATTAATAAACAAGCACATTCATTTGTTAATAGCGCCATTTATACAGAAAGATGCAAACAGCCTTCTGGTCAACTCACGAAGAGAAAGATTACTACAAACCGATAACGCACGAGAAGTAACCATCTTTATAACCGTAACTGAAATCGAATTAACCTTGGATAGAATTTTTAGGCTAAAAGATTATAGTGCAGCATAACTGCTTTTGAAGTTTCACGCTATATTTTCAGGAAATTCAGAACTAGATGTGGAGTAGATCACATATTGGAACAAATTTTTCTTTTACTGAATAATTTTATGTTGAGATAAAACTGAAATAATTGAGATTAAATGCTTAAAAAGTTTTTCTCATAAAAAAGAGAAATTACTTGATATGAGTTATCTTTAAAAATATGTTTTTTTACTGTAAAAAATAAAGATATTTTACATATTAAAGAAATTTTAAAGTAAGAAATATACGAATTCAAATACAATTCATTAAAACACTCTCAGTTGTAGTTAACAAATATAAAATAACATATAACATATAATAATAGTTAATGAGCACCGATTTTAAAATGAAGGTATTCGAATTTTTCATACCGTAAATATATATAAAAAATCAAATTTTTTAAAAAATATTTCATGTATAATATTTAATATGTAAATGCAATATTTATTTTCATTCGATTAGTTTTCTGAGATTTAAATCTATTATGAGTTTAGATTTCATACCACTTAATAATGGCCGGGGGCAGTTATAATCCGCATTTTAATGTCCACTGTCCTTACATCAGCTTGAATTGTGCTAGTAAAACTGAGATTTGTTTTATTACGCATGATATAGTAAGAAATTTCAACGTCTAAAATTTCTGGCCATATTATGAATATATTAAGAATTTAAAATTAAATAGATGTTTTAAGTGTTGTTCATTAGGATTTCCACCGGCGTATAAGAAAATATTTCGTAGTAATCAAAGAGCAAATCAAACATAATCATTTACAAATTTTATAACTAATTTCGTGGTACTTTGAATTATCATATTTTGTTGAACCATAAATGAATATTCGAGCAGCCGTAGGTTTTTGTAAGAATTTTTAATATGAACTGCGTAAACTGAAACCTTAGAGAACCTCTTGGATAGGAAAGAATCATATTCACATTTCACAAGAGGGAAACATGGAAAACTCGTAAGCACCCACCCACCATTGGAAATATGCGGACAGAAGGCAATAATTTCTATTTCACATACACGTTTCTAGCTGTTGTCAGGATTGAATTCAGGACCTTTCGTATGAAGGAATGATTTATTATTGACAACGGTGAGCTTTCAAATGGTAAAGCAATTATGAGTTTAGATTTCATACCCCTTATTGATGGCCATGGGTTGTTATAACACGCATTTTAATATCCACTGAAAAGTTATTTTCCGGGAAAGCTTCTCATTGGCCTTATTCACAAGTCACAAGGAAGGAAACGCGGAAAACTCCCGAGCACGCATACCCGACAGACAAGTATAAAGAAGGTATATGCGCAGCACCCATTTCCCTTTCTTCAACTATGGATGGAACTGAAATCGCTAAAATATAATCCGACGATCGATATCACATCACTAGCCCATTATGAAAACCCTTTTAATCATGCGATAAATAACAGCGCTATCACTTTTAATGGAGTCATCTAAACAGCTTCTTAATAAACGAATGACAGAAAAAAAAATGTTTTTCACCAATCCCATTCTGAAATCAATTTATGAATTATTACTTGCAGTATGAGGAACATAAAGCATCATTTCGAACTGATTCAATTTTAAATAAGTTTTCCATTTTTTTTCCAAAAATAACACAAAAATTTTTTATTCATGCCATTTCGGCGGCACTGACTAAAATTTGACAATTTTTGTCCTACGCCACTCCTTCACGTATTGCATAACTTTTTCGACTACCTTTCTTCCAACCTAAGACGATTGGAAAATAAATAAAGTTCCGGAAATAATATAGTTTTCAATACATTTGGAAAGGATTTGAAGTACCAAGAAAACTGGAAATACATTTTTAAATTGGATGGGGTTTTTTTTTTCCCGTCGCCCTCCATAATATTATATAACCTACGAAATTTTTTTTCAGATTGTATGTTAAACGTAAACATTTTAAACTTGAATTTACTTTAATAAAAACTTAATTAAAAAGTAGTTCGATAAAAGCTTAAGTATTATTATTATTACTTTTTAAGTGATTTGGATTTTGAACAAATTTATTACTGAATTCACACAAAATTCCGGAAATATTTTGCTAGAAAATAGTTTAGAAGATTTATGAGTGGAAAATGTAATAAATTTATTATTAATTTATAAATTTAATAAATTTGTTAGTCATAGTGATAAACGATAGTGATAAAATGAAGTTATAAATGTATTACTCATAATGAATGAATTATTGAAATTGGTAATTGTTGGAAAAAAAATACTAGAATACAAATATACTCATAAAGAAAACAAATTTTTAGAACAAAATTAAGTTTTTCTAAAAGTTTATCTAAGACTGAAAAGATGAAAAATAATCGCATTTTCTTATAAGATTGTAATTAATTTCTAAATTTTAAAAGGCTTTAAAATAAAAATTTTTTGTATTAACTTTATTTAAACTATTTTAGTAACATTGAACTTTAAAAAGTAAGTAGGATTTTATCGAAAATTTACTATAAAAAATTAGGTAAAAATTGTGTATGAAGCAAAAAATTTTTTTTTGCTTAACTAATACTCTTATTATTCTAATTTAAATTTCAATAAATAATTTATCAACAAATAAAGAAACAAAAACTCAATAGCAATAATTGCTCGTTTATTATGAAATATGAAAAAAGCAGGTATTACGGATATTCTGAATATCCGTCTGTGTGGGAATCACATTATTAAAACTATATAAAAATTATATAGAGTGGAATATTTTTTGACATATGAATTTTCAACTAAATACATACAATCGTATTAAAAAATAATGGAATTTTATTTTATTCTAACTTTATTTATAATTAGAGGGCAAAGTCTTAAGTACTTTTAAAAAAGACAAAATAAATTTTTTATTAAATGGTATTCAAAGTTACATTATAAAAGCAATACAATGAATTTATTTAATCAGACGATAAAAATTTCTCAGAAAGAAAGTGAGGGAAAAAAACTCGACGAAAAAATGTTTTATGATTTGCATTTATTTCCTTGATCCTTTAGAAGTAATCTTTTAATTCATATAATTTGTTTTAAGTACTAATACCTTTATCGGCATAAAATTTAAGGAAAACCAAAAAGGGGTTCTAAATACGTTAAAATTTGTCTATAATTGCAAATGTTCTTGAGAGTTACATAGTTAGGAAAAGTCATTTGTGGTTTGGAGCCAAGGAAATAGTAAAGATCTATAGCGCAAAACGAAATGGGACAGCAAATTAACAGATTATTCAAAACTAAGACGATTATCGGCGATATTTATAATATAAGTATTTAAAATGTGAACTCTAATGTTTTTCACGAATTACTTAGTCAAGGATTAAGTCATTGATCGTATTTGCGATTTAAAATTATAAATAATTCATCAGTATAGAAAAGATTTGAAATTTAGTGATAGAAAATTACATTTTATCTGCAGTAAATATATAAAATATATACTAAATATGAAAAATAATTTTTTTAAAATAAAATATGCAGGTATTTGAGAAAATTAGAATAAAACTGAGAAAAAGCATGGTTGTATTTTATCGTATTTATTATAATGAAAAACAATTTTAACGAAAGGGAAATCTGCTAATATTTACTTTATTTTTAAGTTTACATTCTTTTTAATAATGTAACTATATTAAATATTTTGTTAAATTTATTCATTTTTTGCGTTGCTTTTATTATTTAAACAGTGCATAACTTTTCACATTTAGGTTAATATAAATAAGCATTAAAATTAAAATGTTTAAAAAACTAAGAATCGAAAATCATTTTTTGATGCTTCACTCACGTTTTATATAAATATATATACCTAACAAAATATATTTCCTTTAAAATATTTTTTAACTGAAATAACTACATTAAGAGTTTTCCTCTAAAATATTTTTTTTTACATTGATTTAATTTTGATGAAAACCTAATCAGTAAAAAAATGTGTCTTCTTTCAAGCAATCTTTATCTAGTGGTAAGTTGAGTTTTGCTATTGAATATATTACACAAAAACCTCATCCCCAAGAGAATAAGGTCTTATGCTATAGATATAACTATATATATAAGTTCTACATAGTATATATAGCTTACAGATTAAGAAAAATAATATGGATTGTAATAAAATTCATAATTGTTTTATTCAAAAGAGAATCAAAAAATGTCATCCTACCTTTCCAAGGAATTTTCCTTTGACATATGTGGTTTTTGTTCCAGGATCTATTATGTATTCCGGTAAATCTTTCGCCAATTCCACAATTTTCGGTCTCGGTGGTTTAATTGCTAACATTTCAGGATTCCGATTACTACCCTTGGATAGCCACTCCGCTTTCACCACATCAACAGGGGTGAGCAGAGTCGTCTGCACTTTTCCTGGTTGTCCCATACTTCTATCTCCAATGCACGACACCGAGCGATGATACGCAACGCGTGTTTCATTCGAATTTCGCTCTCTAGCAGACGATCACCAACTTTATTCCACTTTCTACACTCGGAAGTTTCTAACTTCCGGCGAGAATTTTTGGAATCGTTTTCAACTCTTTTTCAAAGAACCAATAAAACTCAATAAGAAACAATAACAAGTTTCAAAAGATACACGAGATCTTTTTATCCCTTTCTTATTTCTGGCACCGGTGTGTTTATTTATGTTTTTTCATGTGCAAGTCCACTCACCCCCGTATTAAAGTAAGAAAATTGCCTTCGCGTGAGTCACATGCGAAGTTTCCATGAACGGAAAACGATTACAACTTGCGCTGGCACGCGGTAAGTATGATTTGAAATGAAGAGAGTGATCGCAGCAAGCTTAGGTGTATCAGGGGTTACTACTGGCGACGAAAATGCTATTACATCGCCAAAACAAAATCCGCCAAGCGAATCATTCAGATATTCTTCTCCGTTTTTATCGTAATACAATGATTCAACAAGAGAGAAAGGCGGAGAGAAGTAGCTTCGAATAAAAATGATAATCGGAGCTTTGGAAAATGTACCTGTCTTTCCCACGACGCCTACTGATTTTTGCTTTCATTTCTTAATTTACTCAAAAATTTTGTAAGACTCGCGTTTACTTTAGAGTTCCTACAAATAAATCATTATTTTTATCACTAAACGACACATTTTTCTTTCAATTTTATCTTTTTTTCTTTCTTTACTACAATTTTATTCGATTATTTCAATGCAGCGCTTAAAAATTAACTTAATAACTCTACTCTTAATTATATTTTATAATTTAAACTTTTTATTTCATTATAATATTAAAAACTTAAATTTAATTATACATTGTGTCTGTTATTTTATTCCTAAAAATTAAAATAAGTGTAATATTTAAAAAAAAAAAAAAAAAAAAAACAGAAAATTTCTATTTTTTTCAATTACTTTTTGAATTCAATTTCATACCTTTTACACTGAGATTTTTCAAAACAGTATTATCCAGCATTTTCGGGTCTGCAAAGCATTATTTATTCATTATTTTAAAAAAAATTGCATTATTACATTCTTGTATATTAACACATTTTTAATAGTTGGATTTGTTAATATACAAGAATGTAAATATAATGCAATTTTTTTATCGAATGATTTTTTAATATAATTTATTTTTTATCTAAGTAAAAATGTTGTATTAGTTAGAAACATAATTTATTATAACTAACTCCACGTATACTTTTTCAGAAAAGTCATAGTAATATTTTGTCATGTCAATGTATAAAGTACTCAACTAATACAAAAGTCGCTTAAAAATATTGTATTTATTGATGCACTTATATATTTATTTCAAAACTCATTTATATTAAAAACTTCTGATATTTTCTCCCTTAATTATTTTAGATATAATTCTCTGAAAATAAAATGAGTAAGATTAGTTAATCTATAAAATATTTCAGCTCTTATTTTTAAAAATATTATTTAATTTCTGAAAGCATATAGGGGATAAATTTGCGTTAAATGAATTTATTAAATTCGCCTTCTTATTTTTAGAGATTGATTGGATGCAATTCACTATAAATGTCTTTTATTAATATTGAAATTTGTCTTCGTATTATCGAAATCGTCTTACGAAATTCCTATCATTGTAAAGTAAGCGAAAATATTTTATTATAAAATTCCTTCATTAAAAAAATAAGAATTTTCTTACAAATTAATGATATATTCTTTACAAGTTCAAACATCTTAGAAGCAATATTATCCTGATTTTATTTCAGATTTTTTTTTTCTTTATCTGAGGAGAAATATGAATTGGCAATGACCAAAAATAGTTTGATTTCCTGTTCGCTGGTGAGATAGTTGGGCTTTTTTTTCTATTGACATTTTAACGGTGATTAATTCTTTTAATTGATCACTTTTACGGTCACTTCTTTCACACGAGAATTAGTTAGATCGAGATTTTTATTTTAACATTGAGTCAATGGACAAGAAATTTGTGTTTCAAAAAATATATAAATAAAATAAATCTTAATAAATAATATTATGAAATTAACATTTTAAAGTATTTAAATAATAAATTAAATATTTTTTACTCAAAATAAATAAAATATGTTTTATTACTTATATAACAAAATATTGATTTATTTTCATAATCTTATTTCCATTTATGATGCTTTTCTGCCAGTCTTTTTCTGCTTATGATGCTTTTCTGACAATGGATTTAATTTTACGATTCCCTTTAGTGACCATACCATCATGTTGAAGTAATTTATACCTCTGATATATTATGATAGTTCTTATTGCTATTTAATTTCGGAAATATTAAAATTGATAAGAAAATCTGATACATTAGCAAACTATTAGCACTAATTTAAAACTTATCATTTTTGATCGATTATTTTGTGATCCTCTTTCAATAGAATGATTGAAAAAAGATCATGAAATAATTTATCTATATTCAACAAAGTAATTGAAAGGGAAACACATTTCTCTGGTTTTTTTAAAGGTTCAAAAGATTACGAGTTATTAGTAGAGAACACATCTTATTGAAGTGAATTGGACAAGAAAGTATATTACGATATATAAACATTATATTAAAAATAAAATAACAAGTTCAAAATATTCGTGAGAGCATTTATCACACTTAAATGGAATGTTTAAACGGCATGTTAGACTGTTTACGCTTTCGGTTTTAAGTTTAGGGAAACGTGAAACTATCTTCACAAATTTGAAGATTGGTACTTATTCCGGTAGGGGCTTATGTTTTCATATCATTTTCGTTTTCTATATGCATATTAAAAGTAGATATATATTTCTGTGAATCATATAATATATTGCTAATTTCGATTGTTTTTCCTTTGTATCCTATGTAAAGTACCTTTTCGCTTATTAATATCAAACAACATAAGAATTAGAAGTCTTTTAGATTCTCCATTTTCTATGAGATACAGTTTAAGGTTATCACCGTGTTCAGAGATTACCTTAACCATATCCTGATTGAGAAATATGACTGGTTTATGTAAATGGTTGGTTTTTTGTAAAATTTTGTCCCTTTTAGTTTTTTTCGTCCGCGGACCAATCACTAAAGGATATAACTTAAATGTTCACATCCGTGTTTCAGCCGACAATCTTGTTTCGAAGCATTTTATCGACAATTTGAATACTTCTTAGATACCTATTTTGGCGACACTTTTCTCATTGTCTGAAAGTATCAATAATCATAAGTTGAAAAGTTGATATATTTTATTGTTACTAAAACCTTCGAAGAGAAAAACCACTTTTATTATCAGGGTAAATAATCTGTTACATTTTTTATACCAGTCTACCCATCTTGTTGCAGATAAGACTTTTTTTAAGATAAATTTGAAAAATGGTTATAGAAATGATGTTAACTTCTACATTTTTTAGAGACCAACTGTTAATCAATTATTAAAGAAGTGCATTTCATTTTATCTGAAATGTCTTACATTTTCTGAGGTTGAGTATTCCTGCCTTCTCTGCCCAAAATACCACCAACACAGGGTTTTACTAAACACATATTGGAAAGTTTGGATTTCCTTTCAAAGCAAATTCATTCTCCCCTTCTTCTTATCTTTAATTTTTTTAAAGGTAAGCAGATTCATGGATCTGGTTTGATCAGATTCAGTTGAAGATAAGATACAACAATAACATAAACTTTTCTTAACATTAAAAATGAAGGATTCTGATTCAAGGTAAAATTAAAATGTTCACACTTCCATACATTTTTAATAAATACACTTGTTGAGAACATATACAACTTTTCTAGTGTTTTAATGGACATTGCAGTTCTGTATATGTCTCGTGTTTCTTCATAAATTAACATTTTTCTTTCCTTTTCCTAGCTTCCTCCTGATATTTTTCTCCTTTTTATTCAGATAATGTTATCGGTAGACAATAATTTTTTTTTTAACTTTTAACTATAAATATATATAATAAACATGAAATCGAACATGAAATCCATCCATCCTTTTATTTCACTATCCTATATTTTGAAGATAATCCTTAATTTTAGATAAGAAATTTTGAAACCTGGCACTCCTTGAAAAAAAAATGTAAGCTAAAAAGTGATGGATGAATATTTTAGATATACTGGACAAAAAATCCGAAGTTCAAATATAAGATTCTATGATTTTCAGGTTAGGCAAATAAACAATGTTAAAATTAACTAAATTTTTCTAGGAAAAATCTAAAAATTGTTAAATTTAATAATTTTATTTAATTAGAAGTTTCCTTCTCTCTAGTGAGTTACTTTAGTTTCTTTCTCTCTAGTGAGTTACTTTAGTTTCCTTCTAGCGAGGTACTTTAGTTTCTTTCTCTCTAGTGAGTTACTTTAGTTTCCTTCTAGTGAGGTACTTTAGTTTCCTTCTAGTGAGTTACTTTAGTTTCCTTCTAGTGAGGTACTTTAGTTTCCTTCTAGTGAGTTACTTTAGTTTCCTTCTAGTGAGGTACTTTAGTTTCCTTCTAGTGAGTTACTTTAGTTTCCTTCTAGTGAGGTACTTTAGTTTCCTTCTAGTGAGTTACTTTAGTTTCCTTCTAGTGAGGTACTTTAGTTTTCTTCTAGTGAGGTACTTTAGTTTCCTTCTAGTGAGTTACTTTAGTTTCCTTCTAGTGAGTTACTTTAGTTTCCTTCTAGTGAGTTACTTTAGTTTCCTTCTAGTGAGTTACTTTAGTTTCCTTCTAGTGAGTTACTTTAGTATCCTTTTCAACAAGAAATTATGAAGATTAAGGATTCTAAGTTTAGACCATGTGTTCTATTAATTGATTGAAGACAAAATGATGAGATCAACATCTGAGTTAAATACATAATTTATAAAATTAACATTCTTTATTAAAGCTGAGGCATTAGATGTCTTAACAAGTGAGAAATGACTCAAAATACTCTAACGTGAATATTGATTATTTTCCCTAATAGTAAATTTTATGTTAGTATTTTTTTGTAATGATAAATTTAACTATACATTTTCAGGTTATTATTTAGATGCTAACTTTAAAGAAAAATCCAGCATTGACTGTTATCTCATAATATTGATATTATGCCAACATGCAGGTGAATTTATTGAATTTATAGTTAGTGAGTGGAAAATTAAAAGTGTGACAATATTTTTAAACATGATTGTGTAGGGTAAAATTAGCCTGACATCTAATCTAGTGTTTGTAATTTAACACGAAAGAAAAATTTTAAACTTATAATAATATTAGGAAGTATCACAATTATGCCTTTTATTTCTTATCAGTATCAAATGTAGATTTCTTGATATAAAGACTTTTTTTTTTAATCCAACAATAACCAGAACATCTTTCAAATTTTAAAAAAGGGAAACTTATCTCTAGAAATAAAAATCGGTAAATAATATAGAATTCTTTATCTCAATTACTTAGACAGAAGTTTGTGTCCTCAATAATAATTTTACAATCTAAAACATACATTGTTGATAACATTATCAGCAACTTTTATAAATTATTATGTTTTGCTTTTAGATGAGATAATTTTATCAACTTGAAATTTCCTTTTATTCCATAATATAGTTTACTTGGTAATCAGAAAATTCAAGTCCCAAAAGAAGGCATGGCATTCTGGAATATATTAATTTGTTAATGGGTTAAATAACAAAAAAATTCTCGTAATCTTTCTAAGCCGTAGTCATGTGATGAAGTTAATCCTTAGAGGATACTCTCCTCCTTATACCATAACATATAAATGATAGAATGTCGGGTCTTACAAATGTTTACTATTCACATAATTTATTAACATGTTAGTCTCTTGGAATATGTCAAAGTGGCTTAAAGATTACTCTCTCAACCAATCATAATTCTGCATTAGCTATCCTTATCCCAATCAATATGGAGAAATTCATTCATAGCCATAGGTTCTGATCAAACTTATTCTCTTACTCAGAAGGGGGCTTTAGAGGAATAAAAACAA
The DNA here is from genome assembly GCA_030067965.1 of Latrodectus elegans. Classification (NCBI taxonomy): domain Eukaryota; kingdom Metazoa; phylum Arthropoda; class Arachnida; order Araneae; family Theridiidae; genus Latrodectus; species Latrodectus elegans. The sequence continues at coordinate 70,569,963 of CM057814.1, forward strand.
ACCAACTTTCTAGGATGGGCTAGGAAGCAATGCCTTCAAATACTGCTTTTAGTCAGTATGCTAGATTTTGATTTCAAATAAGGACTACTGGTTTATTTATTGTTTTATGAATATTGTTTGTACACGAAGGTCAATTTTATCCGGTTATCCACTTTAAATTAGACAACGAATTAGAGCAAATTATCACGCACACAAATGGTGTCGAACTTATGAACCGTTGAACTAATGACGAAAACGTTAGCCAATCAGCTGCAAGCTCGACTGGGTTCAAATGAGACCAATCATTCCATCTCTCATTCATTATGATAAAAAGCTATGAGTTTATTCATCTTAATTGTCGAACGATTAATAAATGTTTGGAACATATATCACTTATCTATTTTGCATTTTAGAATAACATTAAAAAGAAAAATATATGAATTAAATAATATTTTATTAATAAAATCAAGAAATTCTTAGTAAATTATTTAAAAATAAAATCGAAATGCTTAAACTAGTAACAAGTAAACTGTTGAAATCTGAATTTATGAAAATAGCGCAGTAAAAGTTTTTAAGAGATTTAGAGTATAATAATCGTCCACTGTAAGTAGAAATTTCCTTGACGAAGGCAATTTGCTGTATTCCTTGGTTGATTTATTAATTACTTGAAGTGTAATAGAAGTGATTTATGAAAATTATCATGCATAAATTAAAAATGAAAATGATCATAGAGTCATTAAATTAGTGAAAAAAATATGTTGAAGTTCTTGAATTCTGAATTTCTCTCTTGCATTCAAATCCATTTAAAGGAATTGCGAATGCCATGACTGCTGTAATTTGTATTAAGTAATGAGGAAGAGCAAAAGTACTTTCACTTAAAAGCAAGAGTTTTAGCTGTAATAAACATTTAAAATTAAGTTACAGGAAAACTTATTAAATATATTTCTTTTTAAATGGTATATTTTCCTATAAGATGTTGCCTTTTAAATATAATAAATAATATAATCTTTAATTTGTTTTTTAAATGTTATAGATACCTTTAAACTGTTTGCTGCTTTTTAAATTTTATATTCCTTAAATATGCCTGCTTTATTAATTTTAAATCAACTCATTGAAGTTTAGCGTCCAAAAGAGCATAACATTTACAAATCAGCGCGGATGGTAAATCAATTAAATATCAAGTGAAACTTAAAACTAAATAAAAGTTAATTTTTCTCAAAACTTTTCATTATTTTATTTTATTTATAATTACTTCACATTTCAATTTATTTCTTTATTATTATTATTTTATACTTCTATGCATACATTTTATGAAATTAATTGCTGTATATATATATATATATATATATATATATATATATATATATATATATATTATAATATGTAATTCATAATTATAACTGCAAAATTTCTAATCTCAGAATTATTTTAAGCAATGAAAATTGTCTTAAAATTTAAAAATGGAATTGGAATATTTTCTGGCGTTTAAGAATCAATAAATATCCCAATAAAAGCATTTTTCATTATATATTATAAGAATCATATAAATAAGTGGGAGTTACTCTGTAAATATATTCACGCACACAGATATATATATATAATTTCTCTGTGCATGAAAGTGAAAGAAAGATGATGTCCCAAGAACTTAATAAGAATACTGGGATTAATATCGATTACTTTCCATTTCCACTTTGAGATGAAAGTTAACGGTTACGGACAATTCTCTAGAGATACATAGGATTTCGTTGCCATGAACAATTTTCGTGAAAGCATTTCTCCCTTCTATTATAACAATGCCTCTGGAATAGCATTTGCTGAATGAACAATAACTGTTTTATAAATCAGACTTTACGGATTATTTAAAATGCAGTGTTACCGAAAATTTTCAAGCAATTTTTATTTATGATCTTGGTCGCTTCAGGGATTAAAAGTAATTTAAGTCTTAATACGTAGAAAATATATTTTATTCAAAGTATTTTGAATATTTTTCATTTATGAAAACGTTCTTACGTTTTCAAAAAGAAATAATGATTTTAGATATATTTAAACAATTTTAAATTAAAATAAATAGGTTAATACAATATATATATATATATATATATATATATATATATGTGTGTGTGTGTGTGTGTGTGTGTGTGTGTGTGTGTGTGTGTGTGTGTATATATATTAAATTTGTTAAATGTGAATTTAATTAAAAATTATTCATTCAATTGCAATAATTTCTGAACAGATTTTTTTTATTTAGATGAAACAAACTAAATATGATATCTAAATCCTCGTCATTTCACTAGTTTTAGATCAGTTGCGATATATCTGGAGAATGATATATCTCAGTTGTGTGTGGTTATATATGGCTTCAATATTTGAAGTAAAAACATCGTAGATTAATTGATTTTAACACATTAGGGTATTAAACAATATTTAACACATGTCTTGCAGGAGATGATGTCACGAAATCTCATTAAAATTGCTATGGTTAACAGCCTATTGTGAATTAAATTGAAAAATCATATTTACTATTAGAAAATTATCTGCAATTCCAAGTGATAAAAACCAATACCTTTGAGAGTATTTGAAAAAACATAAGCACTGACTGCTATATTTTCTCTATCTTACAATAGGCAGGAAACTATCATATGAATTAAGTGAAACACAAATCTTCAATGTGAGAATCATAAAAATTCCTTAAATTAATAATTATTAGTTTATAATCATTACATTTTAATTTAAACCAAGAAACCAGCCTTGACCACTTATTAATCGATAAATTTCGAAACTTAGTATTGATAATTTTTTAGAAAATATAAATTTAAATTACTTTAATAAATTGATATCCAAAAGATACGGAGAGCAAATCCTCACATGAGAACAACATGAAATACCTAAATTTAATGCATATATATATATATATATATAATATCAATCCATAGAGCTAAACAGAAAATTTCTACCTGAATATCCCGAGAAAATATATTTATCGGTAAGCACCTAATTTCTCCAAATTTGAATGAAACTACCGATTTATGTGTAAATGCTAATGCTATGAAACTACTTTAATTTATTAATTTGCTAATGTAATTTATATTAAAAGCTTAATGACCAGAAACAACCTTTGATAAGCAGTAGAGTTTAATAAATGTTTCGAGAATACATGTTCAGATTACTGTTTTCAATAAATTTACATTTAAGCTTTGTATGACCACCGAATAATGAAACTTCGTTAAATTCATATTCCTTAAATTATCACAATAAATTAAATTTAAAAAAATAAATCTTACCGTTACCTACAATTATTGCCAAATAATAAAATTCAGTGGTTGGTTTCAAGGATATCTAAAAATATGCTTAATTATCATTTGTTAACTGATTCTAGATGAACTAATTTTAGGTAAAAAGAGAAGTATAAAATTATAGGTAATTAATCTAGAAAATTGATATGAAATCTTTAAAATTTCTCTTTGGTTTCAAAAGATCTAAGTGAGAACCTTTGGAAATTTTATTGAATTAAAAATATGGAACTAAATGAAATTGCATATGTGGTTGGTTCTAGAAATGAATTACCAGAAACACAATTATTTTCTACAACCACTAATGTTCAATTTAAAGTTTCCAGAATATTACAGAATGTCGAGATTATCAAGCATTTTTACCGAATCACATGTAGTATTACGACAGGAACATAAGACTTCTAAGACATAATTTGGCAAAATTATATATTAAATGTATTGTCCATATTTAAATTATTTTTGGAAACTGTGTTTAAAAAAACATTTGCTATATCTCAAATGAAAAATTACATTTTTAATGTAAAGACTTTGAATTCTGTCAAACCAATTCGTTTCAAATGTCCAGTTAAATGTTTCCCTATATTTTACTTAAAAATTTATTAAAAACGAATTTTCTGTTTCATTATTCAGAAGGCACATTTGAATAATTAAACTGAATATATGAAATAATTTCTAAAATTTGCTATAATCAAGGATTAATTAGGAATACATTCTCTGACACATATACAGTTTTTTGCGATTTTTAAATAACATAGCAGCTTAATCACAAAAATAAATAAACTGAAATGCAGGATTAAATGCGAAATTATTAAGATAATTTCCCTACAATAAGTACTTTGAATTAAGACAGTAACAAATTAATCTATACATACTTGATACATATAAATCTCTCTTTAATGAGTTTAATTAAACAGTTGGATCCCGGCTTACAAAGACACTAAAACTTTGTGACACTCAGACAATCGATCAACGGGGAAACTAATGTTTATACATGTGATCAATAGTTTGTTATTGCTCAGTTTCTCTCCAAAAGTGTGGCACTCATGTTGGAAATGAATACGGCCAGAAAAGTTATTAGTCTCGAATGTGTAATAGAATGCAATCCTATTTTTATTCCTTTTGTATTTGCGTTGCACTAGATTCTGTACTATTATATGAAAGAAAATCCTAAGAATCCCTTTGGGCATTCTTTATCCTCGATGGCAATATATCGGAAACCAATAAAAACAACCAAACAAACGGAAAAACGAATCTCCAAAAACTGAATCATTGTTAAGGTTAAATTCAAAGCCTTTATACCAGTACACCATAGCTTAGATTCAGTGGATGTTAATAAGCAATTACACAAATTGGTTAACCCCTATATATTACAGTAACTTTAAAATTGTCCTCTTTAGTAAATCAGAGCTTTTATTTTGAATTAGATTATGCGAAAAATATCAAATAGAATACAGTTCTGGAAAAACTTCCTTATTCTTTTCATCTTATATCTGAGTAACGCATTTTATATTTCAAAATACAATAAGAAATGCGTGATATTTTATAAAAATTAATTCACAAAAAAATTATTAATTTTTCCTTCAATTTTTAAGGAATGCTAAAAACTTTTCAATGACTATAATCCCATTTTTTTTTCATCACAAGTAGTTCAATTTTTTCAAGTAATAGTTAAATAAGTTTCAGAATCTTAGATATATATTTTAAATTAGTTTTGTTTATTATTCATATCAAAAACTGTATATGATTTTCTGTTTCCTCTAATTAAGTTCAATGTTATGAAAAAAAATGTATTTATATTATATTAATATATAATAAAGTTTTCAAAATTTTGTAATATTTTTAGCAATAAACTTAAGAAAATATAGCACATTGCACGCAGGCCCTTCTCAAATACTAATTTGTGTTAAGAGAATAGAAAATGTAAATACGCGTGGCCCAAAAAGTGTTTTTAGGCATTAGAGTGGTTAAAATTTAACTGATATTTACATAGCACCGATCGATAGAGTTTTTTCTTGAAAAATAATTGCTCTGGCCTTTCGCGATATCAGGCATGAATTTATTGCACATTTCATTATAAATTATTGAAATGTAAGCCATGTTGTAGAAATTAATAGGATAATTTAACTAATAAATGCAAAAAGCTTTCGTTAGAACTATATACCAACAATAAAGAGTAATTAGTGGCATGTTTGTAAAAAAGAATAAAAAACTTGTTTAAAGTAAATTATGTCTCAAATTTAATTATTTTCAAAGCCTTCTACTTATAGCTAAGAGTGTTATCTTAACTAAATCTTTCTCTCTTGTCTATAAATAAGGATTCACATTTATAAGAATGCTTACAACTAAATTGTAAAAAAATTAAAATTTATTGAATTGCAATCGAATTAACGGAAAAATTCACAAGTTTATAACTGATTCCTTGAAAATTAAAAATATATAAATTAGTTATAATTACTCATAAACTCAAATAATTAAAGTTATATTATTACCAATGATATAAACACACACAATTGAATCTTATAAATAATGCATATAAACAATTCTATATATAAGCAATTGAAGCATATAAGATACGACAATTGAAAGGATCACACTAAAATCATATCATTTTAAGAAACCAATGAAAATTAAAATGTGTGCAGTTCAGACGGAATTACTTGAGAATAATATAATTTTAAAAAGTTATTTTTTATGTGTTCTTATTTTGCTTCAACATCGCATGTAATAGTTATAATATTATATACGTTTTTAATGTTACATAAGAGTTGTACAAATTTCCTGTAAAACATTTGCCTTTCTTTGATAAATGTACTAATATTACCACGGTATTATACCAATTATTTCAAATCTTTCTTTCTCTATCTATCTATCTATCTATCTATCTATCTATATATATATATATATATATATATATATATATATATATATATATATATATATATATATATATATATATATATATATATATATATATATATATATATATATATATATATATATATATATATATATTATTATTATTATTATTATTATTATTATTATTAATAGTACATTTTTATAAAATTCAAAGAAAATAGGATAAAGGAGAACGGAACGAAAATGGAGCGAAGTATCAATGTGGCCAGCTTCATCAGGGGGTGTTGACCACATTGGCACAAAGTATGGATTTTCTGCACTGGCCCAAGACATAGTCTTAAAGAAGCCAGTACACCCCAAGCCCACACTAAAAAGTTCAAGCCAAAATATCAAACCAGAATAAAAGAAGTAAAAGTCAAGCTAAAATATATAAGCTAAAATTCAATGTTGCCAAAATACATTTAATTATAATAATCAAAATTAAAATTAAATCCATATCCAAATTAAAAATTATATATATATATATATATATATATATATATATATATATATATATATATATATATATATATATATATATATATATATATATATATATATATATATATATATATATATATATATATATATATATATATATATATATATTTAAACGAAAATTTCAATACTTCAATACTTTATAAATCAAGGCTGTTGAACACTGAGGCTGATAAAGTCATATTTCAATTCTGGCTATAATCAAGCCGTCATCAGCAGCTGTCTGTGGATACGGAGCCATCTTTTCGCAGCTCTACATCTTCAATAAATGCGATTTGTTGAGGCAACAGTTCAACATGTGACTTCCTAAAATATCTAGCTTACTTGATGAGATCAAAGTGAATAATTTTAATGTGATGTGGAAATGTACCAATAAGTTTAATAAATGAAAGTTTTTTTTTTTTTTTTTTTTTTTTTTAAAAACTTTTGAGATAAGGCTTTCAGCCTCTTAATTTTTGGATATGTTATATTCATTACATTGTTTCTTGAAACTTATATAGTTCAAACTTTCCATCTTTCTTAACAGCAAAAAAAAAAATCAAATTATTAATCGTCTTCTTTCCTTATTATTACGTAATACAAGAATGCAACTTTACTTTACGTATATATGCGTATTTTACGAAATAAAATTCATTTTTGTGATTCTTGACTAAAAACATAAGAAAAAATACAAATCAAATAATTTTCTATAAATTATAAGTATTTTCTAAGTTAAATTGCAATTATTTTTTCGTAATTTTTTTTTACTTTTTAAAAGTTTAAACAGAAATGATTTAAAAAGTAAATATAATTTGGAAAGAATTTTATTTTATATCACAATAAATAAATTTTAATATCTTTTATTAGTAGAATAATAAATAGCTTTTAATTAGCTTGTGGCTTTGAGATCCTTCTTTGGAGGAATCTGATAAATATCACAGTTATAGTGGTATCCAAACTTTAACAAATAACCGTGACCAAATTAAGTGTCAAATTTATAAACTGCTGAATTACGAACACGATTATTGGTTATTATCTTTTAACTCTAAATTTATTTCTTATTTTGAAAATGATATTTGATATATCTACATTCTCTTCTACAGCAAATTAAATTGTTAATTTAACACACGAAATAAAAACTTCATAACATCAATATATTTGATGTTAATTTATCCCAAACAGCTTGAAATGAGTTTATTCTTATCTACAAGTGATATTTTAAAAAATTTAATAATTTATAAGTGCTCTTCTGAATGCATAAGCAAAAAAGGAAAAGATTAATTATTTGATTTAAGTTAGAAAAGTAATTTTTTTTCCATAGAAAATCTAAATTTATTAATTAAAATCTGCGAATCTGATAATGAAATTATTACTTAACCCTCATATCACTTTGTTATGGAATTTTATTAAAATTTCATTTAATTTGCAAGATATCATTATCATAGAGCAGTTACATAGTAGGGTAACAATGCAAAATACATCATAAAGATAAATCTAAAGATAGTATCTTGTTATTTCAAGTTATGCTTGAATGAAGAAGTCAATATATAAATTGATATCTAAATAAATTACCACAGAGTGTGTGTGTTAGTAAAATACACACAGGATACTATACTGACTCTTAAATCACGCAAGAATTCATGAAATTTATAACAGTGATTACTCTCATGTGCACATAAATCTTTAGATGACACTTTATTCAATAAATTTGTCCTTCTGAAACTTTTAATATTTGTATAACAACTTATTTTCTTGGATTTCACTAGTGTACAAAATTTCAATTTCGCATTTATATTCGTTAGAACATTATTTTACTTTTCTGCCTTGAATAAAAAAAATAATGAATTTCATTTGTATCAGCCTTAAGACCAATAAAATAATATATAGTTAATAAAAAAACTATATAGATGATATAAGGTATTATAATATATAGTAAACTATGCAAAACAAAGAACTTGTAGGATATCACCATCCCCATTGGCAACCATTGCAACTTTTTATTGTCGCCTAGTTAGGCGCATATTTTTTATCGCGGGAATTTTCCTTAAGTTCAAAGAACACATTTTAGGAAATTTTAAATTACATAATAGTATACAATATTAAAAAAAAAGTACTAATAAAATGGATAAAAACTTTATTTTTGGTTCGCTTTCTCTTCAAAACAACAGATAAAAGAGAGAAATAACAATGACTTACTTGGTATGACGTCAAACTCATAAATCGAATATGCTCGGTAATATTATAGAAAAATATATAAGAAAAATATAATAATAAATTAACAAAATATATCAGAAAAAAATAATAATAAATAAACAAAAAGAAATCGAAAAAAGAACAGTTCATGATGCTTAGATGTTGGCGACAACAAAACACAACAACAAACGTAGAACCAAAAAGTTCGAATTGAAAGTAATTCAAATACTGCTGCCTCTGAAAAGAACCACGTAGATGACGTGAAAATGATGTAAAAAACGAGCAAAACCAAATCTGGCAACAAAAAAAATCTGAAAAATAACAAAAACTTAAATTGGCAACAGGATAATCAAAACAAAATACGATAGATTACTTGGCGAGAAATTACTTGAGGGGAGGATATCATACTTACACCCAAAGTAATGTTAAGACTTATCAGAAGGAATAAAATGATTATAATATATTTTGATTTCAAAATTTATTTAATGAAAATAAAATTGCTTTTTTTCCTATAATTACTGTAGTTTTAATCCTAATGTTTGTCAATTAACAAATTGATTTCAGATTTGGTAATTAACAAATCGATTTCAGATTTGCTATACTAACAACTCGATTTCAAAATTTCGCATTCACATTAGATTTTGTGCTTATTTGTTGGTGAGACATTAATAATCCTTGGAAAACATCAATATCAATGGCAAGATGTCAATAATTTTAATTGTTCTTCTTTAATTAGCAAATTATAATTAGTAGAAGAATTATGTATGGAAAGAGAAAGGCAAATTTGGACGGGTGAAAACTTTTTCTTGATTTGTTCTTGGTAATAAAATTAAATAAACAAATTTCGAGTTGTATTTTTATGAACTACTGTTGATTTCTTGAAATACGTAGGCATGTTCATAAGAATTTTATTTAAATACTTCTATGTTGAAAAAGTATTTCAATGAATTCTTTAACAACAAAGATATTTTGTGTGTGCGCTCTTAATGAGACAGTTATGATTATTCTGTTTATTATAGATCAAGAGCAGTCAGAATTTTCAGCAACACAAAAATTGCAAAAGATAAACTAGTCAGTGTTTGCAGTTCAGAAAGTTAGCTCAATCTATTAAATAAGCCTCATGAGTTTAAGTTGATGAATTTTTGTTCTGTTTTAATATTAAAAATTATAAATTATTTCAACCTGACCACCATAAATAAAACTTTCGTAATATTTTTGGCTCATTAGGTAAAACATGATTGCAATCGGTCAATTAATATCTGTCAGATTGATATCTGGTGTAACACATTATTGCATCACTTTCTTTGAGAAAATTAGTAAAATAAGAAAACTATTTTAAATCACTTATTCTTTATATCATCGCATTTAATAAGTGTTATTAGTTTGAAAGAAAATTTTACTGATCAAGAAAAATGTTGAAAATTTATGGAGGTAAAAAATACTAGCCATTTAATACCATCTAACTTTAATACCAATTGATAAATTCTAAATCCGTGATTTTTAATTTATTGAAATCTTTATTATTGAAAATTAGTAAATCATAAAAAAAGTTCTTTGAAATGCTTGGAAAATACCTGTAAATTAAAAAATGAATGGTGCTTCAACATTATTAAAAAATGCTTAAAGATTAAAAACTGTTTTATAATGGAATCCAATAATCTGTATAAAAAAATATGTTTCATCCAACGTTGAATTTAATAAGGCATATATCACAGTAAAAAATCTTTGAAGATTAAATCAAAAGTCATTTCTGAGTTTTAAAAATATTTATTATTCAGATAGTTCCGAATTCACAGAGTGTTAAGAAATTTATAGGTAAAACACACACACACATTCAATGACTGAAAATCTTGAAAAACATTTTGTGTGTGTTATAAATATCCAACAAGTGTAACTATGTAGTTATGTGGGTTATTAAAACTATGAAACACATTTTAGTTTTTACTATTTAAATTAGTGCTGAATTGAATTTAATAATTAGTTTTTTTCGAAGTTGCAAGAAAATCTTGCAACAAAAAACTTTTTAAAAAATATTTTCGCAACAAAAGACAGGAAATCAAAATATTTGAACAGAAAAGGAAAAAAAATAAAAAAAAACACTATAAATATTTTATTGATTTTTTTCTGTGTTTTTTGTTTTCATCTGTAAATCTGAACCTCATAAATTTTAATGCTTAGTTATATTTGAATAATGTAAAAAAAGTAACAACACAAAGTGAAAAAAGATTTACTTTGTGAGTGTTACAAATTTGAAATAGTTGAACTATTCTTGGAAACATGTAAATCAAATGGCTTAAAAAATATTTGAATGAGACCTTAGTAGACTGAGAAATACATCTGAAACGGTATAATATTCAATTTCCATTTATATATATATATATATATATATATATATATATATTATAATGATTTCAATAATATTAATTGAATAGATCTATAGATCTATAACTGAAAATATTTTTTTCTAAAATTAAGTAACTGATACACTTTTTATTTAAAATGTAATATTTCTCTGCAGTGCATGCAATACTGAATTTAGATATATTTATTTCTTATTTAAAATTAATTGTTTAAATTAATAATGAAATTAAATTTACATTCAATATTAAAATATTTTTATCATATTTGTCCGCACTAAAATGGTATATTAATTCGATCTGAAAAATTTAATTATTTAGTTAAAAATCTGGATTTCAATCTACAACATCTTTTGTAAGAGGCATATCATGGATAATATATACAAGTAGATAATATTTTAATATATAAAACTAATACAAATAACAATGGGATGTTTTTCCGAAATGCATCCGTAACAATGCTCTACATACATTATCTTACTCTGAACTACTGATATAAAGCATTATATTCCAATGTGTGTAATGTATTCCACCAATAAATAGAGCAAGACTTATCATGCAAGTACACAACACTCTCTCTAATTCCGCCAGTGATATATGGTTATAGTGTAATGGATTAACATCAAGTTATGCAGACCTATTCATAGATATGAAATATATTATTCCGATTCAAGAATATAAAGCATTTCATGCTAAATTAAGATGGTAAATATATACATATTTGTTCCTTGGAAAGTGATATATAATTGGAATTTATTCTTATTAGCAAACTATTTGTTTGCTAGGATCTTAAGAGCTAATACTATTTTTATATATAAACTATTCTTTTAAATTATAGAATAACAGCATTTGTCTGGTTTTTAAATAATAATTATTGATTAGTAAAAAGTAATATTGATTTGGTCAAAAAGTATAATAAATATTATTTTTGATTATTAAATGAGTGCATTATTCAGTTCATTTAAAGCATTTATAGTTTTATTATAAGAATATATACATATTCTCTATTATATACATATATAATTTTCTAATAGTCAACCAGTCATTCTTTTGTAATCAACAATGCAATCAATTTATAGAACTATTTATATACTAGGCTTCGATAAGAACGTGCTGTTTTTTTCCAGATTAATAATGCTGTATAATAATCTTTTCTATATATATATATATATATATATATATATATATATATATACTATACACTACTGGCCATTAAAATTGCTACACCAGGAAGAAAGAAATGCAGATAACAAAATGATATTTATTGGACAAATATATTATACTAGAAATAACAAGTGATTAAATTTTCAGAAAATTGGGCTGGATAGATCCTGAGAAATCAGTACCCAGAACAACCACCTCTGGCAGTAATAACAGCAGTTATACGCCTGGGCATTGAGTCAAACAGAGATTGGATTGCATATACAGGTACAGATGCCCATGCAGCTTCAACACGATGCCACAGTTCATCAACCGTAGTGACGGGCGTTTGGTGACGAGGCAGTCGCTCGGCAACCATTGACCAGACGTTTTCTATTGGTGAAAGACCTGGAGAACGTGCTGGCCAGGGCAACAGCCGAACATGTTCCGTATCAAGGAAGGTCCAAACAATACCGGCTACATGCGGTCGGGCATTATCCTGCTGAGGGTTTCGCAGGGCTCGAATAAAGGGTAGATTCACGGGTTGTAACACACCAGAAATGTAACGTGCACTGTTCAAAGCACCGTCAATGCGAACAAGAGGTGACCGAGACGTGTATCGAATGACACCCCATAGCATCACGCCAGGTGATGGGCCAGTATGACGATGACGAATGCACGCTGCCAGTGTGCGTTCACCACAATGCCGCCAAACACTAATGCGACCATCATGATGCTTTACACAGAACCTGGATTCATCTGAAAAGATGACGTCTCGCCATTCGTGCGCTCAGGCTCGTCGTTGATCACACCATTGAAGGCGCTCTTGTCTATGACGCAGCGTCAAGGGAAGCCGCAGCCATGGTCTCCGAGCTGAGAGTCCATGTTGCTGCAAACTTTGTCGAATTGTTCGTGCAGACACTTGTTGTCTTCCAAACGACCCCGTTTCTTGACTCACGGCTCGTGAAGTAGTTGCGCGATCCATTACGGTCATGCGGATAATATGTCTGTCTTCTTGGTTGCTAGTGATAGGTGGTTGTTGAGATTCCGCATGGCATTCCGCATTACCGTCCTGAACCCATCGATTATATATTCTGCTGTCATTGGATCTCGACCGACGCGAGCAGCAATACTGCGATAAGATAAACCACAATCCCGGTACGCTACAATTCGACCTTTTTCAAAGTCAGAAACGTGCTAGTACGCATTTCTCCTTTTTACACGAGGCATCACAACAACTTTTCACCAGGCAACAACGTTTAAATGCAATTTGTGTATGAGGAACCGGCTGAACAATTTCCTCATTTAAACACAATGTTGGTGTCGCTACTGGCGCCTGCTTCGTCTGAATGCGCTGGAAAGCTAATCATTTGCATATCACAGCACCTTCTTCCTTTCGTATAAATTTCACGTCTGTAGCAAGTCGCCTTCTTGGTGTAGCAATTTTAATGGCCAGTAGTGTATATATATATATATATATATATATATATATATATATATATATATATATATATATATATATATATATATATATATATATATATATATATATATATATATATTTGGTATTTCTTTCTTTTTAAATACTACTATTTTTTGTTAACATTCTAAGAAATGGCTTAAAAAACAGTGCGATTATACACAAAAAATTATTTTTATACTATTATGTTCCCAATGGATATGTGCATAGCCCTGAAATGAATTAAAATTTTTGAAGTATCCCTGCCCTCTCATGTACACATACCTCAAAAATTGCATAAATAATGTATTTCAGTTTTAACAGATAAATGACTTTCTGAATGAATCGCATTGAAAATTAAATTACACCTATTAAATTATAGCGAAAATTCAGAACTCTAATTAATCTGATCTAAAAAAAACTTAATCTAACAGAGGAAACAATATTTGAGTTTTCTTTGAAAACCAACTAGTATAAAAATACGTCTAATTGAAGAAGAAGCCTTTGATTAACTTCTAATAAACTTTAAAGCTATCCAATGGTTCCGAAAATAAACGAAAATAAGATATTCAGTTTGAAAACTTTCTATTTTTAAAAAGAATTTCATTTTGAATGGGCATTCAAAGGAAAAATTGAATGTCAAATTATCCATTCGCAATGCATTTCATTAAAATCAAAGAATTTGCGAATAAAAATATATATTTAGTACTTTTATTTATTTAAACTTATAAAATACATTAGAATTTCTTTTAATTTGGAGTATTTCGGAATTAACAAAGGTCGAATAAAATAGGAATAGTATATATATATATATATATATATATATATTTAATTCAGTTTAATGGTTCTAGTTTAATGATTCAGTTCAATGAAAAACAAAAAGTGTGGAAGTAAGTGAGGTTAAACATACGATTAAAAACATTTGCGGTACAGTTTATTTGTTAAAAAAAAATTAATATAAACATTAAATTCATTATTTTGACCAAACCAATTTTAAAAAAACTGATGAAATGGAAAACCCATAAAAAATAACATTATGCAGGTAGCCAAAACAATCACATTCAGTTGGGTAATAGACAAGTCCCATATGTTTATCTTTTTGTGATGTGAGAGCAGAAAAACAAAGGTTAGAACTGAACTCTTGTTTAAAAAACAATTTATTTTCAAGAGAAATGAACAAAATAATCAAATCATATTTAATATGTATTATATAAACATTTTTAACAATTCAAGTTTTTTTTAAAAATCATTATTTATTTAAACTTATTATAAGCGGGAAAATTCTTAAGATCTACACTGTAGAAAATAGCTTAATGACATTCAATAGTTACTACATTTATGACAAGAATAGAATAGAATATTTCAGAAAAAACTGTTTCTTTTATTTATATTTGCATATAGTTAAAGCTACATTTTTTAATATTAGATTCAAGGGAAAATGTCTGCCTGCATTAAAATACATTAC
The DNA here is from genome assembly GCA_030067965.1 of Latrodectus elegans. Lineage (NCBI taxonomy): Eukaryota > Metazoa > Arthropoda > Arachnida > Araneae > Theridiidae > Latrodectus > Latrodectus elegans. Next base: position 70,585,218 of record CM057814.1, read on the forward strand.
TGACATTCAAAAAATATTGAATTTATAAAAGATTTTAAATATTTCATCAAAATAAAGGTAATATGCCAGACAATTCTACTTCAAGAGTTAAAATTGATTACTTTAAATGATTTTACGTATTCTTTTTTTAAATCCCTAATCAAGATTCTGCCTTAAATTAAAGACATCAATTTATTATTGAAATTTCTGCTCTGGAATTAAAACAGATTTAATTAAGCAGAACCTAGAGCTAAAACAATAGCATAACTAGTAACAGAGTCATTGTTAATTAATTATAAGTTAATAAATTATATAATTTTAAGATGAATAATGATAGCATGTCTGTCTGACAGATGATAATTCTCTATTTTTAGATATGGGCTATTTATCTGATCTTCAAATATACTATATTTTCATTATTTTAAATGATTGTATAATTAAATTCATTGGAAATATTAATATATACTAGAATCATTAAACATAATAGGAAAATATAATAATTATAATAAATATATGCCTATATAAATTCACATAAAATTTTATTTAATTAATTATCCTTATCATTTCTATAAGTTCTTTTAATTCATAACATTTCTTATAGTTCTTATACAATCAGGTGCAATGCTGATCATAAACTTCAAAGAAAAAAAAATCATCTCTGTTTTATTTTAGTTTATTAAATAATTATATATATATATATATACAATATTATATATATATACACAATATTATATATATATATATATACAATATTATACAATATATATTATATATATATATGTATATATAAACAGTACACAACTGTATAGCCTAATAAAATTTGCAAATGCATTCAACATTCAATAAATACCAAAGCTATTAAAAAAAGAATAAATAAAAAATTAAAATAAAGACTAAATTAGAATGTTTTCTATTGTTAGTATATTCTACATCTTTAACGATTTAATCAACGAAACATCTAAATGTCAAAAGACCTTTTCTCTCTATATATATGCTTAAGCAAAGTCAATGTGTGTGAGTGTACAAATAAAAATATAATATAGAGCTATAGTTTTAAAATAATTAAGGTGAAAAAAATAACTAGCATTTTTTATTCTCCCTAAAGTGTCGGAGTCGAGTGAACAAAATTTAATAAGATAAGAATAACTTATCTAATAAGTTTTACTATATTAGATCAGTTATTTTTATCTAATAATAAATATAACTATCTAATTAGATAAGAATAACTGTTCATAAAAAATCTTATATATACTAAAATTATATCATTATTATTATGTAGTGAAATTACATCATAATTCTATTGAAGGGTATATGCGTGTTATTAATTAAATAATAATATTTTATTAAAAAATTGTTCTATAAATACTTCATATTTTTTTGTATGATATATGTATGTAATTTTTTGATCGATTATTTTAATCAATTTTTCATCAATAAAATATCGATAGATTGCATCCATTTTGAATTACAAGTTTTGAAATTCCAAAAAGAAGAGTCAGTAAAATTTAAATAGTTTATTGACAAAAGTACATTTTAATCATTTAGTTAAAGAAGAAATTTTAATTTCTTTTTTATTAAATTTGTATATAAAAATCTTATGGATCTATAACCACTTATGCAACTAACATTTACCAAACAAAAGATAATAAAACAGAGCCTATATTTGAGATTAATGTGTGTGGATCGAAATATAAAAAGATAATTCATGGAGAATTGAATCATATAATTGAAGTATTTAATCTGTATGAACTATTTGTAACGATGCAAATTAAAAAATGTATACCTGTTTGCTTAAAACTATTTTACAGAAAACTCTTCGGTTGAAATATGTTATTTCAGAGAATTGCTTGATGAGATTTATGGTACCAGTTACTTATGTTAATGATATAATAGTTCAGGAAAACTTGTATTTTAATTTTCAAATGTTTATGGTTTAAGCAACAATTTTAGTTAATTGAATTTAAAAAAATTTGATTGAATCTGAGACCATTTGTATTATTGATATTAAAATTATTTAGATTATAAAAAATGCTTAACCTATAAACACTTTTATATTTTTTTAAAAAAAATAAAAGCAATATATCTGTCAGGTCGTGTTTACGAATGAAAAATAATAATTTTGAATAATTTATCAATATAGTTTTCAACTTCTTATTCAAAACTCTGTAATAAATTAAAGACATCAATTCATTATTGAGATATCTACGTTCGAATTAAAACAGTGTTTCTAAAAAATAGAATTTCTCTGGAGAAACTGGTGATAAATTACAAATTAATAGCATCGTTTGTTATTTTAACTAGAATATTTAAACCTTTGTAATATAAATATAATCAATAACAGATTAGTTTTATTTTAAAACTAATATTTCTGCTCATGTAAACTGTTGACAAAATAAACACAAATAAACTATAAAAAATAAATCTGTTACAGAACATATTTGTGACAGTTTTTGTAATCATAAACACACATGCGATTTGGTAAAAACCAATAATCAGGTGAGTTTATAAACACGTGTGTTAGGTAAACACGTTCAATGATCGCTTTCAATATGGACACAAACTTATACACAGCAACAAAACTAACACATTTAACAAGTTTAACTTTATGTACTATTTCACGCATTGCAGTTAAAGCATATTTTTTCAATCATCAATTTTAAAACACAAAAAATTGACACCTAAATAATTGTAAAACAGTAATTTTTAATACATAAATGTTCATTTATTGTTCTTTCATTTAATGTTGAGTGATCTTATATGATATTAAAATATTCTTTATTATAATGTATAATCCAGAAAGTCTCAAGATATTAAAAGAATTTACACTCTATTATACACCTACGATTCATTATTAATACTGGCATTATTTAAATAGAAATTCGCATAGGATTGCACAAATTGATGTTTAAATAATAGAGTGAAGTTTTACCATTTACATAAGCTCAATTGTTTTTGGTGGTTCCGCAAGATAAATTGAAACACTGATATTCACAGCCACATTTTGCAAACACTTAACAAAAACATTTTTCTCAAATCATCTGCACACATTAATTTGAATGATATTTTCTTTATAACAACATAAGTATTTAAGTAGAAGAAAATATAAATTCACCACAATTTGTTAAACGAGTTTACCTACGTAGAAAAATACATTTGCCAATTAAAATCAATATTCTGCCACACAATCATAAAGACACTAGAATGATATTGCCCGATGGGTTGATCAAACTCTCTTAGGTATAAAATGGTCACACATCGTTTGCAAATTACTGACAGATGCTTATTTACTTTCACATTGTTCATTATAAATTTATAAATAAACACTCACTACAAAATATTGCAAATGCGGTTTTATTGTCTATTAGATGCAGAGAAACTTATTCGATTTTATTATTGATGTTGAAGATTACCGAATCTTTTTACTTCTAAATGTGCATAAAACACTTCAGTTAGATTAATTGTTTTAAATAACGCAATAGGAGAGTTTATAGAAAGTTGATTATTTTAAGTAATAATTCTCTCTATCATTTTATCGTTATGTATCTTCAAAAATAGTATTCTAAATCTGGTGGATTTTTTGGTAGTTATATCAACCTGTTTCTCTTTTTCTATAAAAATAGCCTTTTATCGATCTTTGAATTATTTTGACTTCAACATATCTGTTCTGAGCAGATGTTTCAGACACCTATTTTTGATTTATCTCATAGGCGTATCTTAAAACGATACTTTGAGTATTCATGGAATATGAGAGAAACATGGCCATATTTGTCATACCTATTTTAATATTTGCCATATGCAGAGTAAATCATAGCTATAGATGGCCGTATGATTATGATTTGGGTTTCTAAAGTAATGATTTTTTATGAATGTTTTTCCAGCATAAAAGTTTTCAGAGATATCGGAAAGTTTTTATTCCGATGAAAACATCAGATTTATATTTTTTCTTTCAAAACTTATAACATTCACGTTTTCACATTTGTAATTTATTCTCTTAAATTGATATATATAGTCATGTTTATAAAAATTTGTTATGATAAATAATGAAGAGTGTGGATATGAAAAATAACTTTTCTAAGTAATTAAATAGTTCCTGTGGATACGATCACTAAAACCTCTGATTATACTATACTTTTTAAAAGAAACAAATTATTGTGATTACTGGAAACTAATTTTTACCTATTACCTTTAAGAAATAATTGCAAAAAACGGAGAAAATAAAACTTTTAAGTTAAAAAAGAGTTTAAATAAAAACTTTTTAAAGAATATTTTAGTTTTATAAACAATAATAATTTATGCACTATTAAGCATCGAAAATGCAACTCCAAAATGAATACCAAAAAGGCATGAGATTAGAATTAAATTGAATCAACACGTTATAAGAAAATGCTAACGTTAGTAGAGAGGAAACGTTAGTAGTTGCTTGACAATTTATTCATAAATTCTTATAAATTTAAGATTTTTAAAGAAATCCATAACTTTCACATGAGATTGTTTTCTGTAAGCGTTTGCAGTATCTTTTATAAAGCAAAGCATGTGTCATTCAGTCACGTTTTTGAAAATGATAAAAAAAAATTTGCATGCAGAAATTATAGACTATTCTTTAGAAAAATCGGTCATCGTGTCGGAAATAATCACGAAAAGAAAAAAAAAGATAAACAAGAACAAATGGGAGATTTTTATCTATCACATTTACTAGCAACATATTGTTAAAGAGGTGTTGAATACACTTGTCACTATGGGAGAAAGAGGCATTTTGATAGCTCATAACTCAATAGATGAAAGTTTTTGTAATGCTTTTTATAATCAATCTTCCGAGATTTATAAATAGTGAGCTATATCCGTATGTTACCAGGGAGAAAGCCCAAAAAGTTTCCAAACAGACAGTTTGATAAAAGCAGGAAAAACAAAAACATAACACCTATTTCTGACTATTTAAAAGGAGCAAGGATTAACCCTCTGGAACCTTGCCTTCTGAATAGCGTAATCTTACCACTAGATCATGATGAACAAATTATGCATGTGGCAATTGTTGAAAGCTTTGCATTATTTTTAATTGTATAGCATCAGATACAAATTGTAGTACTGTATTTGATGTCCATTCGAATCTTAGAACAGTGATTGTGGTATAATGGAATGTTTATAAAGTATGAATTGCTTGCATTACATTTGATTCCTAAACCATAAATGTTTTGGATTTACGATGGCTCATTGAATGGTTGCGATGGATGTATGTCATCGTGAATTCAGGCGAATCTTGCTTCTGCATTCATTGTCACGATGGTTGAATTAAAATTTAAAAGTTAATATGTAAAGAATGTATTAAAACATTTTCCTTTCATCTGCACTTAAGAAAAACTTTTGATGGGGTATTGGATTTTCATAATGTACCACTCAAATACACATAACTGGTCTATATTGGGAGTCAATTGTTATTTGTTTTATGAAACTCAGAAATAAATTAATTGGTTTACAATTAAAACTATTAATTTACAAAAAAATTAATACTCAATTCATAATGAAAGCATATATTATGCATAAACATAGGAATATATAAATATATGGCACAAAAATATTTCAAATAAAATAATATTCAAAATATAAAAGCACTCAAAATTATGGGATAGTTTGCGTAAACATCTAATTCTCTTTTTACTTGTTAACTATTTTCGTTATTTTAATTACAGTTGAGAAATAATGGCACCATGAACAGAAGAGAAAGCACAGACACTATGGTAGCTCATCGAAACTAAATGAAGGAAACAAAATTTCGATAAAGTATACCAGAAAAAAATCTTAGATTGCTAGCATCTTGAGGTAGAAAATAAAGATTCAGTAAACTGGAAGCTGCTTAAATGAGACGATTCCTGGATGTCCAAGCACAAGTGAAGTTGTTCTTCAGATTGAGAGTATCACAAAGACATTTTTACAGTTCCAAGTTATTAAAAATGTATGCTTACAAACTTCAAATTTTTCAAGCTAAGAAACCGGAGAATAGGGCTAAAGAGGATAAACTTTGCAACAGAAATGCAAAAGTGGATTGAGAATGGTGATGAATTTCATAATCGCACAATATTCTGAGGATAGCTTGCTTTCATCTTTTTGGCAGAGTACGTAGCCACAGCGTGTGCATATGAGGGCCTCAAAACTTTCATCTGTACATAAAATGTCTGTGTATAGGATGGATTTATATACGACCCAATCATTAAATTACCTTTTGTGAGGGTATTCACATCGGATATTTAGTTAAACATGGTTGAAAGTTTCCCAGTGCCAAACTCGAAGTACTTCAGTTCTTTTTTGAGTGTCCTAAATAGTGCATTACTTCATTGGGTACCTTCTCTCATAGTTTTTTTAAATGACCAATATCCGAAAAATAAAAAAAAATCCGAAAAAATAAAAGAATGGGCAATATGGCCCGATTCTTTCATCATTCAGATCATTTGACATAACGCCATTGAACTTTCTCTTTTAGAGATTCGTAAAGAACATGACTTGCAGAAGCATAATGTCGAATATTGATTAGTCGGAGGCTATATATTCAGTCGCTATAGTCTTTGTGAATGCCGACATGCTTGTTAGTAGATGATACACTTTTTTAGCTTGAAATTGAATATCTTTTTGATATTCTGCGGGCGATGAAAGACGCAAATGAACGATGACTGACGTCCTTTTTGAGGGGAGAGTTTATTCAAGAAATGTATTCTCATATCTCTTTAGTAGTCAATATTCTTATAGGCAAATTTTTACTCAGAATTTAAATTTTACAGATCCTATGTTGAGTTTCACATTTTGACCCAATTCTTTCACAGAAATTCATCAATATATTATAACCGGAAGTTCATATATATTCCCTTAACATAATCAAAATATTTTGATTTAATAGATTTTTTCCATTGAATCAAAATGTACATCTTGTTGGAAAGTTAGTAGATTAAATAATATTTTTGAGTATGTTTTATTTCAATCGTATAGTATATTATATTTCTTCACTGTTATCTCTATGCCTTATCTCTATAATTTATCTCTATGCCAAACTTATTTCTTCAAAGTCCTCGAAAAATACATTAGATTAAATATTCAGACGCTCTGGTCAATAAAAAAAACCTTTTATTCTTAGTCAAGATAATCTTTCTTATACTTGCTTAAAAAATGATACCCCTATCCTAAATTCAATATTCCTCTTTTCCCAAGAGTATTAAACAACATTCAACTCAAAGTAACTGAAAAGATTACTTACATTTACTCTAAGAAATGGAATTATTTTCTTAATCTTCATAAAAGGGATATATTCTAAATATAAAATTTCGTTTCAATGTATATCTGTTTTTAAAAATAAGGAGGAAATCAAGAAAATACAGTATATTTTGTAAAAAAAATTAGTCTTTAAGAATTTTTTAATAGCTTATAACTATATTAAATGTGAAATGTTTGCTTCCATTTTAAGCAGTTTAGCAAACACTTCTTGTTGAAAATTCCCATTTCAGTAACCCTAATATTAATCTTTTCTAAATAAGTAAAAAAATATGATGTATAAAATTTTAATTTTGCTAATCACAGTTTGTTTATAAATATATATCATAAAAAATTTTGATTAATTATCATTCTTATTTCGTACAATAATCATTGTTGTGTAATAATCATCATTGTTATTCGAATATCATAGATATAAATGATTTATATTCGAATAAACTTCACTGTTATTCGTATATCAGAGTCATATTTTTAAATATTCTTTTATTTGCATGATTATACATTTTTTTTAATGTGCAAAAGGAACTAAATTGCGTTTTTATATTTAATCGGCGGGGAAAAAATTTAAGTTTTAAATATCATTTAAAAGATTAGCCTTTATAGCTTCTATAAATAAGATTATGAATTTTTGAAAATACATATTTGTTAAGCAACTCACTGTTAGTAAATCGTTTTATCAATATTAAAGTTACTTTTAAATTCGCTTTTCTGTTAAAAACATGTGGATTAATGAACATTTATTTCCGGCAGTCTTATAGTCGAACGAACCGGATGTGTGGAGTTCTTGTCGCCTCAGCAAGAACACAGAGGGCGCTCGTGACGTAATTGACAGAAGCTGACGATGGGTAGTGAAAAAGTGTGTGTCTCTCAAAAAGTCTCTGTGTTCTCTCATTTTCCTTCTTTTTTATCGTCACTAAAAACAGGTAAAATGATAACAAAAAAGTTACATTTGAGAGTTAGCGGTTTTCTTTTCTCTAAATACTGTAGGGGGCGTTTCTGTCGTCGCCATCTAGTCTAATGGTTTCTACAGGTGGATACAATGAATGGAAAAATTTTTCGTATCCAATTTCGAACCTCCATTCCTTTGATGATCACCGAAGCGCATCAAAGGAAGACAAAATTTTAAGGAAAGAAACTTTATTCATTTATAAAAAATACGTGTGGCTAAAATTTCAAAGCATTGGCTTCAAACTAGGTTTCAACTCTTAAAATGTATTGTCACCATGAAATAGATTTATATAGAAAAAGAAAAAATTTATTTGAAAATATTATTCACTTTCATTATTCAAAATTTGTTGTCGTCTTTTAATACATAAGAAATTGAGTGATATAATGTGAAATAATTTATATATAGTTATTAATAAGTTTATTACTGTATTATATATACATATGCACAATCACTAAAAATATGGATTAACAAATAAATTATTCGAAACGTAAATTGTACATCATTGTTGCTTGTTAAGTCAACTTTTAAATTTTAACTCATAATAGTTAATTGCAATAAATGAAATTCATCTTCATCGGAATAAATTGTGTATTTTCTATATATTTTTTGAAATATACCTAATAAGAATGATAACTAAGTGAAGCTGATTTAATGATAGCTTATTTTTGTTTAAAACAAGTTTTTTGCTTAAGAAAGGAAAATAAAACCTGAATGATTTTTAACCATTTAAGAAACTGTATCAATTCTGTATCAAATAAATTGAAATTAATCATTCGTTTATTTATTTTTGATTGATAGTATTAAATATATATTCATCCATAAGATGTATTGATCGTTACGTAAGTTTAAAAACCAAGCCGATAGATTAATCTAGATGCAATTTTTTGTCTTTTTAAATTTAAATTAAACTGCTCAAAATTTAGTGCAATTAAGTGCTTAAAATTTATTGTTCACACTAAATTATGTATACAAATTAAAATGCTTGATACCGCATTGAGAATAGATCATGATCTCACTTTCAAGCTATAGTGAATCTGTCTTATCAGTATCTTAAACATGCTTATAAACTATCATTTTTGAAATAAATATTTAGTTTCAAATGAAAAATATTCTTAGTTTAATACAATTATTTTCATTTATATTGTCGAGGAAGATCCATGATTTTTAAGAACGGATCTCTAAAATTAAAAATATATATATGTACTTGAATTAATTGTAAGCCTTAGCTGATTCATGTAAAAATATTATATGTAGCACTTATTGATGAGGACCGGAAATATTATTGAGATTTCTAGTTCTATAGGTATCTCCGATGAAGGATTCAAAATAATACAAAAATATCTGATGAAAAAATTTCCGCAGATATTTGCAAATGATTATATTTAAGAAAAATGAAGAGATATGAAATTTTCAATAAGCATATAAAATATGATTTACAAAATATTTTTATTAGTTCTTGGGGTAATTGGCAAAATTTGACAAATATATGTCTGTAAAACTTTATGCGTAAAATTGAATTCGATAAAAAAAAAAAATCTGTATTTTACTTATAAATTATGTGCAAACTAAAAACCATTGAAAATTGATTTACTTGATTTACTTAAGAAATTATTTGTTATTTTTTATTCTGTAATTGTATTTAACAGCATAAAATGTGATAAAATTTGCTTCAAATGTTTTCGATGCAGGCATATGAGAATGTATAAATTAGAAATCAATATTTTGTTTAAAAAATAAATAAAATAAAAATAAATAAATAAAACGTGATATCGTTTTTTAAATTAACACACACTAATGTCTTAAATTAAAAATTTCAACTAAGCAATCATTAAGATAAAATAAAATATTGTACTTTACAAAATTGTATGCCTTAAGCTTTAATCAAATACTTGAGATAAATTTTGAATTAAAGAAACTTAAAATAGAAAAAGTTTAAAAAAAATTTGTTATGGAAAACTACAATTTCATATTGATGAGTAAACTTATACGCCGATCAATATTTGCACAGATAAATATCTTCATCTTTGTTCATCAAGCTAAGACTAAATTTATTCAATACCGAATAATTAATTTGTTACTTTAAAGTAATAAAAGTTACCTTAAACTAATAAAAATATAAAAATGAATGAAATCCTTTCATGACTCCATTAAAAAAAATAAAACGAGCATGGGAAGGAAATTAATATTTGCAGCCCAAAATATTAATCTTCTACAATAGGAAATTGAAATTAATGTTTCTAAAAGAGATGCACTTATTTAATGTTATCATTAATATTATTTTAAAATCTTAAACTTCTTAGAATATTTATAAGTTCTTCTATAATTAGAATTAATTAGTATTGCAAAGCGATTACATTCTCAAATTTTGTTTTTATTTTTGAAGTTAAAAGAAATTGGTTATTTAATATAGAAACGTTATGTGTACATAATTTCTTTATTTAAAAAATATTTTCTAAATTATGGAATCTTTTTATAGATAATTCGTATTTTTAACAATGAATCTTTCCCAGAATTATTGAGAGGCTAATTTGTAGAAAGTTATTGCTGATTTTCTCATGACAAACTTAGAATATTTAGAGAAGTTTCCAAATTACTTGTGTGTGTTGACTAAATTTTATCTTTAATATTTGAAAAAAAAAAGACAAAACAAAGTGTAGGAGTATATATTTCAAATTATTAATCTAATTTTAATTTATATTCTTATTGTTTAAAGAGTTCATTTTTAAAATAAATTGTAGGAATACATTTAAATCATTTACATTTTTAAATTTTATATTTAATGTTTTAAAGTAAGACACTTGAAATTGAATTTCGTCGAAACCGTGCATTCTCTCAAACATTGAAGACTTTTTTATACTATTATTCTCCCAAAATGTAGTTTAAATAAACTTTGAGAGAAGGTGTTCTAATAACTGGAAAATGCTATGGCAGTCTAATTTTTTATTAGCTAAACTAAACAAGCAATTTTGTTGCTTTTTCCCTTTTTCGTTTCTTTTTAATTTGTGATTCTGGATTTACCTCAAGGCAATATTTATTACATATTGTTTATCTAAAACAATTTTTTATTCATTACATCTCGTATTCTAAATTTGGATTAAGCAGTGTTTTGGGATATTAATTTGAAACTTAAAGATAAGAAACATTTAAACCAAACAACGAACAATTAATTTAAAAGTTACTCACATAAATTTTGGATCTTTAACTCACATAAATCTGAAGTTCTTTAAAATCAAATATGTTTTGAGCTTTTACTATAAAATACAAGCGTGTCTTATAATATCTTAACTTTTAATAAATTTCACGGTAAGCATAATAATAGTTATGTTAATAAATTCGTATAATTTAAAAACATTTTAAGACTGCATTGATTTAAACTGTCATCTGAATTTATATTTCCTCAAGATTATTAATCTCTGAAAGGATTTCTGATACCCAGCAAAAGATTCCTCAATAATTTCAGTCTTAATATCTGGAGAATAGTTATTTCATAGGATTAGGATATCGATTACGAAAAATTATACGAAATCTATGTAATTAAGTGATTAAGAGTGATAATTTTATATTTTGCGGGGGATTACAATTACGGGAATGATAATTTTTAACTAATAGTAAAAAGTATGAAAAAAGTAAATTTATAATTCATATGTAAGCAATTGATAGCTAAATCTTTCCTTGAAAATTATCTATGAATGATTTTCTATTTCATGTAATTCCATTAACTTCACTTCAGTAATTCTACAGACGTTTGATTGTGAAGCCATCTGTCGCTAAAATTGGGTATTAACATATGCACAATAACGGCCTTCAAGCGACAGTAAATTAGACGTGCAATTTGGAAACTATTATATATTGAGTTGTAATTTATATTTCTTGATATAAAAATATTTTAATCATGAATTTTACATAAATTTAGAATTAAAGGGCATTGGAACATAATTTTATGATAACATTGCTAAAAAATTCTCTTATTTAAGGTAGGAAATGATAAAAGGACTTTTTAAATGAATTCCGTTTCCCGTAAATGCTTAAAATTTATCATTTAGATCCTTAAAAAGTAATTAATTTTATTTTAAAAGCAATTACGTGATTATGCTAGATAATATTTATGAGACTTCTATGAAATAATTCCACATTCTTGAGCTTCAGCGTCATTACGCTATTCGACGCAAATGGAATTTCATTTATTGAGTGAAATATTATAATCCTTGAATAACGTCATTTTTCTAAACTAAAAACTTGCTTTTGCTTTCAGTTTTTCCTAAGGCAAACCACAATTATCTATTATTTTTATCAAGTTAACGCCCTTTCAAAGCTTAATATCAGAAAAAAGAATTTTGAATTAATATATGCATTACCATATGACTAATCTTACGCCATTATTTGAGTAAAAATCGGTTTCAGAGAAAACAGAATAATTTTGACTAAATTGGTATTAGTAAGTTTACATATATATGCACTCATATGTATATGTAGACATATATGTGCACATACATGCATACACATGCGCATTTAGATGTATGCATACACGCATTAATATGCAAATTTATCCCCATAATGTCATTACACTGTATGAAATCATGATGTTGATTTGTTTTGGTTGTAACCGAAATACGTCGACAATTCAATCTTTTATTTAAAATTCTTTACGATTAATAAAATTTTTTAAATTGTTTTTGAAATTATATTTCAAATGGAAAATTTCGAAATATTTTTTTTTGTCAGATACTAATAAAAAAACAGATATATTTTTATAATACAAGCAGGATGGTGTGTGACATATATTTTCTTTACTTTTGAAGTTAATTCGATGAAATTTTATTTTCTAAAATACCGACTTTTTTATTTTAAATTTTCAAAAGGAGAATTTATTTGCGCTAAATAATAGTGTAAAAACTGTACATTCAATTAATTTTCTTCTGAAAAGTATACTTTTATTAATAAATGCTTCGAAATGATTTCAAATAAAATATACGATATTTTAGGTATTATATTTCATTGTAAAATATTTATTAGGGGCACATAGTCTTGTATAAATAATTATTTGCTTAAATGTTTTTAAATGTAAAGTACATGAATTTGAAATAAATAATTTGGAAGCATCATTTATTGTCGTCACAAGTTTTTACTTGGTAGTATTTGGAATAATTTTTTATTAGGTGGAATTCTACTCAAACGAAGTGAATTTCTATTTCTTTATATCTCTTAAAACCAAATTAATCGTAAAGGTTAAAATTAATTAATTATTAATAAATATCGGACGGAATCTTATCAATTTATCAAATCTTTTTCTCTTAATTAAATATCAAACAGATTTATTTAAGATCATAAGCGAATTAATTAAATCTCACACTCATTTAGTAAAGAATATCACTCGATTTTTTACGAGTTGATTTAGAAAAAAATTGCATTTATTTAACGTTTTCAACTTTTAACAATATATATATATAATCGGATTCATTTTGAAAACCTTTTAACTATCATACATATATATTAAATTAATTCTGACAACTAATTACTTACTTCTAAATTGCTAAATGAATGATAATTGAGAATGAATGTGAAAACGGTTGGTAAAATATTCAGTCTCAAATTACAATGTCAGTTTCCTTTGGTCGTGTGGTAATCGGGTAATACTTAGTAGAAGCTCTACGAATCATCACCATCTTCCCTTTAAAAAAGGGAAAGTTTAAATCGTATTTCTATGAAAAACGATTTTATTTTAATTAGATTTATTACTTAAGGATATTTTAAACTGTTTTATAGTTGTAAGTTTAAAATGAAGAATATCTACCCAAAAGAAAAATTGTATTTTTAATTCACCCATAAAATTGGAAAATTTGCTTCCATTTTTAGAAACACCAATCATTTGTAATCTTTTATGTCAGTTTCTCAACGGTAACATTTATAATTTTACTGTAACTTTAATGTGCAGATAAATTATTTAAATTTTTTCTGCCTTTAAATTTATAATAATTATTAATTATGAAATTACAAAATTAAATTTTTATCCTTTATAAAGTTTGTTTTTGATGATCATTGAAATTTATGAAAGTTATACGAATTGTAAGTAAAAGTAAGTTTTGTTGTTCAATTTAATGCCATATTCAATTTCTAATTTCATTTTGTGAATAGCGTTGAAAATCTTTAAATATCAATTTTAATATTATAAGTGCATACATGGCATTATGTTAATGTGAATTATGTTTCAATGTAAATCAATTATTCATTTCATACTTTTAATATATCTACTTTTAGTTTGCAAATTAATAATTTTCCTTTTTCCTTTCAGATTTCATGTTAATAAATATGTATAAAAATATTGATAATTTATGAAAATAAGGAGTATATATATAAAAATGTTAAAACAGTAAGAACAACACACGAGACTCATGCATGTTGCGGATAATATACAAATGTACTTTTGCCTCCAAAAGTTAAGGAATAACATCTTTTTCGAAGTTCATTGTAAAAAAAGATGACACTAACAACAAAACTTATAGTTCGTATAAATGATAAAAACGAACTTATGTAAATTTATACAACAACGCTAGTTGCCATTTTTTTGATAGAAAAAATTGGTTTTACGTAAATGAGAGATTATATATGCACTTATACTTTCGTAATTAAAAGTTTAACTTTTGTTCATTTTTGTTGCATTTTTTTTTTTCGTTGTTGTTGGCAGATTCGTTATCAATAATCAGTGGGGTTCCACAATATCTGAGAGAAGCCGTTTACCCGATTCGCATCACGGTTGTGGGCGGTCAAAATAGATGAAAATGGGGATGTCACAGGCTGCTACTGCCAGACGCCTTTAGGTGTCTAGTAAAATGGTCCACCTTCTCTGGAATCAATATCAAACTGAAACTTCTGTATCCAGAATAAATGTTTCAGACATGTTTTCCTCTGAACAATACGTTATAAGGTATTCCATATATGCTTAATGTTTATGGTTGGCGAGTATGGTGGTCTTCACTAGTTCCGAAAGTCATAAGAGTGTTGCTAGAGTTACTTTATAACAATTCTGGACATGTAGGGTGTGGCATTGTTCTGCTCAAATTTTCAAGTCCATCGGAATACACAATAGACATAAATGAGTTCAGGTGATCAGATGGTATACTTACTGTCGATCAGATGGTCTGAGTGGAATCTAGACGTATCAGGGACTCGTATATGCCAACTGGACATGCCCTATATTCTCACAGAGCATCCATCAACTTGAACAATCCTATACTGTCATTTGCTGATGGACCAAAATTGATATCTACCACAATTTGGGAAGAATTACATGTCTGTCACTTTTAATGATTTTCGTCAGTCATCGTTGATCCCGTTCTTGCTCGATCTTTCTGGCCGCAGTGATGTCACAGAATTGATATTATCCCGTTATTCCCCGTACACTTGAGAAATATGGTCGCACGTGAAAATAAAAATTCTATCTTACCTCGAAGATGCTATGCCTCTTCTCTTGTGTGCCGATTAATACACCTTAACTCACTTAAATATTGACAACCTGCTGTTGTAACTGCAGTAACCAATCTAACTATTGTTGCAGACATTTATAATCTTATGTAGGCGTTGGTGACAGCAACGCCATACTCTGATTGGTTTTGTATCGTTTTTAATTCGATACGCATGTGTGTACCAGATTTTTGGCTCTTTATGTAACATCTAACAATATTTTGTTATAAATGAATATTTTGTTTCCAATGGCATGGCAAATGCAAGGAATAACACAAATAAAACACATGAAAAATCACAGGATAGACATGAGACGAAGACAGGACAAGTGAATACAGTACGTAAACGAGATAACCGAAGTCATTGCCCCAAAAGTTCTCTGGATTGTCAATAAGCAATAATTCAGAGCTGACGTGTAGTGCGGCACAGCGGAGGAGATGGGTCCTATTTAGGGTTCTATCAATGGCCTGAGTAATGATATATTTAATTGTTAATTGGTAGCTCGAAAATTTAATTAATTGATAATTGTTTAATTCTTAATTGATAACTGGTTTCATTTCTGATTTTCGAATTGTACCTTCAAGAATTCTATTGTTGAATATTCTATGATTTGAGGATTAATAAATATGTAACTCATTCATACTATACACAAAAAAGGGATTTTTATAATGAAATAATTAAAGCTCGATAAAACATTTTATTATTAGAAATGAATGTTGTCAGATTATACTTGCAATTTGATTATTAACATGTTTTTTATGTATATGTTTCATTTTAAAAAGTTTTAAGAATAAATTTAAAAAAAAAAAATCCAAATCATCACATACGATTTTTTTTTTATCAAACACACAATTCAATGATTTCTTTTACATATGTTACGTTATTATCTCTCTCTTGCTGGTAAAATAATATTGATTGCATTTTTCTAAAATGGTAAACTTTTATTTAAAATACGAAACACACACGTAGGACTGAAATACCAATTTTTTTAATCCATAATGTTTTGATGTCGGTCAAAGACTAGCATTACTGACTTGGTATTGCTGTTATGTTTTGCTTGTAACACTTGGACAAGCCAAGCACGCTCTGCCGATAGCTATGCGAATTTAAGCCTGTAGGGTGCGTCTTTCGTTTAACCAGAGCATTATGAAGATGAAAATATGATTTTGCTCTAAGTACTCCTTCGATAGATGGCAACAACAGAGGATCCACTCCCTAAATTTTGATATTGAATTGGAGAGGGAGAAAAATTTCTTCAGTCCTTTACACCCATGGTGACTGCTCAACGTCCGACCATATGACTTTGATTCCACAGATTTAACGAGCATGTATATCGGGTGTATTCAGAGGGTATTCGGGGGCATTGGTAATCAAATCCCATCCTACCGGACGGAAAGCCGATGTCCTAAACACTAGATTACAAGAAGCATACTAGTACAACAGAGCAACAACGACCCCTTACTGACTTTGTAAATTACCGATTTAATCCAAAGGAAACTTCACGATTTTGTATTTCGTGTTGTAGAAGCCTGAGTACTAAAAATGCATTACATTTTTCTTGACTCAACAGGAAAAAGGCAAATTAAGGGTAGCAACCAATTTGTTTTTTCAATATAAAATGACTATTTGACTGGACTGATTCTGGTATCAATTCCACCAAGCAATTATTAGTTCGAAATAATGGAATTGTATGTTTTATTGTAATCGCAGAGAATATAATGTGTTTACTATTTTGCATATCTTGAAGATAGTATCTTTAGACTTGCTCTTATTTCACGCTTTGCATGAAGATTATTATTGTCATTGATGACATATTTTTTCGCAATTCCAACAAAACGTTGTATTATCCCATAAAATGTTGAATTATTATACAAAATGTTGAATTATTCCAGAAAATGCCTTTGTTGTTTAAATGTTGCTTTATATATTTTTTTCTGATTTTTATAAAAGTAATCGTGACTAAAATAACATACATTTCTAAATGTGTATACTTAAAACCCTTTTTAATAAAAATAACAGACATTCTGAAATGGTTTTGTGTGTGGTTACCCATTTTTTTAATATGTAATACTTGTTTACCAATTACAATACATCATTCTTAAACATTTTAAATATACATAATTTATCTTTTCATATTAGAGCACAAAAATAATGTATTTCGAGCAAAGTTTCTTAATGTAGTAACCAGTTTTTTAATAAAATATCAAAAATAATTTATGCTTACGATCTTTATTATAGACAGCTTTATATAAACAAAAACGCTACTTGGTGTATCACGTGTAAACTAAAGTATACTCCTAACTATGACAATGATGAATTATCCCCTTTAGATTTTTCTTTTTATCCTTCTTTTTAAAAAGTTTATTACACTCTCTTTATCCACTTTATTTTGATAAACTGTTTTTAATTTCTTTTTTTTTTACGTTCAGGACACTGTCATGGGAAAAAATGGATTCAAGAACTTTCAACTCTCTGGTGACTTAACGCGCAGCGCAGTCTAACAATAAAAAACTTTTTTTTCTTCTTTTTGTAATGGTAAGTTACCCTTAATGTTAATATTTTATATTATTTGAGTGCTTTTTCTCATAGTCCTTTCTTAAAGTAGGAGATTTTTCAAGAATTTGTTTCGAAAAAGTTATCGACCATTTCTAACTCATAAATCCTGGTAAAAAAAAAAAAAAAAAAAAGCATACATTCTTATTTTTAATAAGAGTTGATGTATTTTAAATTAATATGGATATATATAATTATATGAACATAAATTAATATGGCAATATAAGCAATTAGATTAATGACATTGTTTTTAACCTAGCTGCAACAATGAATATTTTGAATGCACACTGACAATATAATGGAAATAGTTATTTGTAAGGAATTCTCGAATAATAATAATATAATTTTAAAATAAGGAGTAATTTTAATAGTGAATTCAACTCCTTTTTTTTCTTTTCTTTTCTTTTCTAAAAATGATATTACAAAGATAGAAAAAATAAAGCATTGACACTTTAAAAATAATATAATATAGGATTAAATAAAGCGTGAATTGTAATTGTGTGTTATTAATAAGCAATTAATTGTACGCATTTTTCTCTCATCATATGAGCTTATATAATTTTTCATTTTTTATTTACCTGAAAATCACATGTTTTTTATTTTCATTCTAGAAATTAGAAAGAGTTTAGAATTCCTCCTATTCAGTTCAAAAATGAATAATCACGAATCATTTTTATTACAAATAGAAATTATTTTTCTCGTAAATGTAATATATGAATTTTAATATTTTCATGAAATTTAATCTAAAAAATTGCTAAAGTTGTAGCTGAAATATATGTTTAAGTTAATACAATAAAAATAATATTTCATCCTGATTTCAATTAAATATAAAACATATAACATCTTAATTTTTTCTGCTATATATAAATGCATAATACAGTTTATAATAAGTATCATTTTTAATATACTATTATTATATAACAGTAAGTACATATAAGTATTATTTTAATATTTGTGTATGATGTATTGCTTTTCAAATAGTATGTTGTGCATACATATAGTACATTATTTTTTAACTATTGATATATATCTCTCTCACTTATGTAAACATTGAAAGAATAACATGACATTAATTGTACACATATGTGGTAGAATAATTATTCCTAAATAAAGGGAAAACCCAAAAAATTTCTGAACAGAATTTCTGACGGACATATTTGAGCAAAGTAATTCTTAATAGTTTCAAAAATATTGTTAAATATTTTAAATTTCTTTTTCACAGAGAACTACATGGTTATAAAAATAATTCTAGGTGCTAAGAAAATTGGAAACAGTAATGAATTTTTTTTAATAAATTCGAGAAGGCAACGATCATTTTCTAGTAAATGATGATAAACAAAAAACAAGCTCTTTGAAGGCGGCCGGTGTCTAGACTTGGTGAAGATCGATCTCCAACTTGAAGATTGATGATTGTGTACGTACAAAAAATATAAATAAGTTTTACTTCTAGTTGTTTTGAACCTCCGTGATACATTCTGTAATTCCTCTGTCGTTTTATTTCAAAATCATTTTTTAAATTCTTGTATTCTTATAGAAAAAATTCAAAAAATTCGATGATTTAAGGTTGTGTCATCCATTGGTGAAAACTGATATGTTATATTAAACAAATGATGAATGGTTTTATCAATTTTTAGATATTTCTGATATATATATATATATATATATATATATATATATATATATATATATATATATATATATATATATATATATATATATATTATATATATATATATATCACTCTTTTATCTAGGCTTCATTTTAATCCTATTATAAAATTATATTTTTTCTGAGCTCAAACTTACTTAAACTTTGCAATATTGCACTTTTGAAATTATAAATACTCGCTAGTGTCAAACATCGAAAATTCAAGGATAAGTAATGTGTGTGTCACTTAAATACAAATTAATTTAGTAGGATCCAATGATTAATTAAGCTACTTTAAAAATCATAACATAATGGAAAATTAGTTTTTTTTTTATCATACAAGTTAAGAAAGTCTCACTAACCAACTAAATTAATCTCCATTTTATATTATTTTTTATAAAATTATGTATTGGAATAATGATACAGTGATAATTATACTGTCATAAAAAATTTAAACTCCTTTGACTAAATCTATATTATTTTGAAGAATTCTCTTTATCGCCATTAATTGTATGTATTTTATAAAAAAGACACTCATCAAAATTAATTTTGACATAAATAAGTCAAGAGCTTCTAATTGATAAAATGCTTTTCCTTAACATATGCAGAATTTATCTTCTTGAAAGACATTTTTTCGGATAGAATAAAGCATTATTATTAAATATAAGGAAGAAATTCCGAAAATATCGGAAACGTTATTCCTAACTAATGTATGTGCAAAAGCAAAAATAGAAACTCATCATCATTTTATCACTTTTTAATACTTTTTACACTTGAACTTGTCATTTTTATAAGTATAACTCTCAGAATTAATTTTGACATTTATATTTATAAAATGTAAATGAGTAACAAATTTACTTATAAAGTGTAAATAAGAAACACAGTAATAAGGTGAATAAGTTATCAAATGTAATAAAGAGGAAATTGTAGTTAAGGCTTAATGCATCATATGAAATATAATGATTTTATTTTTTATGTATTGTAAAAATTTATACTTATTTACGGTTATGAGTTTAAATATTGTAAAATATCTTGCTCCTTAAGAAAATGAAGTTATTTTTTGTGATATATTCCTCAAATAAGTTTCTGATAAATTCTAAAAATTCTTGGTAAATCATTATATATTGTGATAAATACGTAATTTAACTCTCATAATTGCTTAAGTGTGTGTGGGGGGGGGTTAATTTATCATTATAGTGATTGCATATAATCATTAAATTTAAAAGTCTTATTGTCCTTGAACAAAGTCAACATAACATAGTCCAACTATTAGGCTGTCCCCTATATGGTGTCCAAATAAAATGATTTTACGAAGCGGTTGCCATGCGCTTATGGTAGGAACATCTTCTTCAGTTATAAATTTTAATTCAGTCATTGTTTATCCATAGGAGAATGGCGTTACGTTTTTCCTTTTTGAACACACATCCATTGAAGTGGGTGCTTGAGTATTTTCCGAGATTCTTTTTCTTTTCAATGAAAAATTCTCTTATATCGCAATACACAGTAATTATTGAAATAATGTATAACAATAGCCTTCAGCCACTAATCTATCCGTGATGTAGGCATCAAAAAGCATTACAAAAGTTCAAGATGAGATTATCAATGTCAATTTCTTTAAACAGCATCTCCAGATTCATCAAAATTACTTTTTAGTTTCATGGGATACTTTTACTTCAATACGTATAGCAATACTACATAATGAAATTTCGCGAAGGAAGCGGAAGTAATCTCTCTGGGTTTTATAAACTGAGTAAGCAAAGCCAATTCCTTTGGGTTTTTTATAAGTTCGGATGTCGCAGACTAATAAATAAGAACGTCTAAATGTAGCCATCATAATCGTTTGGAAAACTTCGAGTCAGGGTTTTATCTCTTAGTGTTTGGGTCTGTTAATTCCTTTCGTTATTTATTAAATCCTACGTAAGCGCAAGATATCTTCCTTTACTTTGTCAACAAAAATGATCAAATTATAAATCTCTTCTTCCTTAATCCCACTTAATTTGATGATACCAAGATATATCATTAATCAGAAAAAACTCATTAAAGAACAAATAGAGTAGTTATTTTATGATTAGCTTTGAATAGCTCTAGGAAATAATATTTGCATTGTTACACTAATTAAGCATAAATGTTAAAATTCTGAGATAGTTGAGTTTTCAATATTTCTTTTTTTCAATTGTATTCATTTAATTAACATAGTAGACAGTAAATTATTTCAGAGTTGCAGAATTTTTAAAAGGATAAACAAGTGTATTTTATATAGGTAAAATTTTTCATATTTGGTCAAGGAAATTAATAAAAGAATTTTTATTTATCAGTGGATAAGTTTAACAAAATTATAATGGTAGCTTCAAAATTAAAGGATACACTAATACATACCGATTGACAATAGGATGATTAAGTTTCCTTACTTGGAAGCGATAGGTCTCTGGTTTGAATCTTGGTTCGGGCACAAACGATTATCTCTCTCTCTATATATATATATTATTTCTCTTTCGGGTCAAAGAGGGCATCACCCCTGGATAACCAACTGCCAAAAATTGTCCTCACCTTCACCCCTGTAGAGCTGAATTTGATAAAATTCTAAAAGGCAACTGTGTTTAGAAAAAAAAAATTATACATTTTTTTGATATCATTAACTTTCAATTGTGTTTTATTAATTGTACACATGAATAGGAATAAAAAAGGATTATTGTTACATATAATATTAAACCTACTTTTTCTTTACTGGTAAAAAATTTATATCGCATGCATTCTTAGAGTGCATTGTTAAATACACTAAAAATGTCTTGAGAGAAAATAAATTTAAAATGAAATTTAAATTTTAATAATAATTATTTTACTATTAATGTACTTCATTCATTTAAAATCCAACTTAATCTACAAATAATTTTGCTTTATTTATTATTATTTTTAATAATTTTCTTCATAGATCACTTATAGCTAATTGAAAAATTCCTCATATGGATATTAAAAATTTATATATTACCATATATATTGTGAAAAGTAATGCTATGAAATCAGAACGCGAGAATTTTGAAAGTATTGAAGTATGTTTTTCAATTAAAATAAGAAAAAGATAAATTATATTACTTTTCTTGAAGTAAATGAAATTTTCAAAAGTGTACATAATTTTCCCAGTTCGAATTTACTTACATTCTAAGATTTAATTCGTAAAATTTTATACTTTTACATTATTTTGCTTCCTCCAATGTTAGACTTCGTTAATGAAGATTTAAAAAAATACTAACAACAAATTAAATTTCTCGAAATCTTTTCTCATCTTTGAACTTGAAAATTCATATAAATTTCCATCCTGATTTTCATCTTTTTCTTTCTAAAGTGACTAAAACCAATAATAGAAGGTGTAAATTTTTTTTAATGAAGACATTCTCTTCGTTCATTGGAAATATTTCAGAAGCTCTTAAATGTTTACTTTATTGATTAAAAGTTCTTTGTAAAAAGAATGAATTCCATTTTAATCGCAATCACATATTGTTTCAAAATTATTGTGATTTTCCTTAATTTCAGAGCTTTATCCATTATTTTTAAATGACATTTTATATACGATTCAACTTTGGGATTTATCAAAAATTACTCATTCATACTTTTTTGGAAAATATTTTCAAAAACTATTCCATTCCATAAGGATATCATAAACTGTGGTCCATTTCACCTGCCACGTGTTCGTGGTGTGTTACATTTTGTCTTAAGTAATTTTTAATGGAACAAATTGAAAATGTGATTTTATCCATTGTAAAGAATTTTTGCTGAATTTAGTTTGATGTTTAGCAATTTATTTGGTTTATATAGATTTGTATAACTACTTTTCTGGTATAAATTATCTTTTTCAAAAAACAAAATGCATATGACCTTTTGAATACGAATAATATATTTTTCACGATAAGGATAATAATTATCCAAAAAACGATTTCTTTTTTAATTTTTCTTTATAACTATACAAAAACATTCTGAGAAAAAAATAAAGTAACACTATTGAGTCGCATTGAACGCATTGGGCAGCAAAATCAGCGACAAATATTTTAATCTAAGCAATTTTTACACTATAATTTTTTAATATTTAATTACTTATATTAATTAGATAACATATGATTGTGCAGCATATATACGAATGAAAGACTTTCTGAATTACTGGATTTTGTGTAAAAGTAATTTCACACTTCTCTATTAAAATATAAAAAATAAATGAATACTGAAGCCATTAAAATAACCTAAACTAAGCATTTAATATTGGTAATTATATTAAATAAAATTTTTTAGTTGACTTTTACAATTAATTTGCAAATACAGAAGCAGTTTATTTTGCACATGTCCATTAGCACTCGAATTGCATAAAAGTAATTGTCGCTGTTTTTGAGTAGGTTAAATTATTGCTCATTTGTGAAAGAAATGCAGAAACTTGAGTTGAATGATGCTAGTTTAGCTGTGAATCGTTTTATACGAACATAGTTCAAAATTATGAGGTGGTTGGTCATATTTAATAGCTTCCATCTGCGGAAATATCATAGCTGAGAAATAACATAAGAAAACAAATGTACAATATGAAAACAAAAATTAATTAAGTTTAAAATCACAATATTTCCTTTTACAACTTTTAAGCTTGCAAAAAAGTTAGTTGAAAGTTCTTTCTCATAATCTTGGCATTTTATATGTATTTTCTGAATAGAGCAACGGAGAAATAATCACTATCACTGCTGTAAAATCACTGAACATTTAAATTACTTGAAATTTAACATTAAAATCACTTGAAAATAGTACATTTTAAATCGAGATGCAAATTCTAAGTATATAATTTAATAATGTTTGTCAGTGTGAAAAGTAACAATTCACATCAAAATTTAAAATCCAATAACGCATAACATCTTTTTAATTTAGATAGTTAAAATATGCATTTATAATGCTTGAATAGTTTGTAAAAAACTTTTTCCTATACATATTTATTATTACTTTAAGGAAACAATGAGAGTATCTATAAAAAGAAGAGATACGCATTTTTTATATTTATATTGAGAGTCATATTTAACAATTTAAATAACAAAAAGCAATTATTTCATGAAATCCATTTCCGAAATTTAAGCAAATCCTACTTTCAATTAACTCTGTAAAAACAATAGCGTAATGAATTTCAATAAAAAAAATTTCAACTCTCTTTAAACTAATATTTAATTACTAAAAATACATTATTTCACTTAAAAAAAAACGTATGAAACTTTATTAAATTACTTTTATTAATAACACTAAAAAACAATTTCAACAGAATTCAGAATATAAAATAGATTAAATCTTTAATTATAGCTATGAAAACAATAGCTTTTTCTTAAACCGAAAGCGCTAATACCCTCACGAGTACGTGAAAGTACATCTGAATGCACTAAGTGAAAATTATAAAAATAAATACTACTATTTTATATACTGCATGAGAGAGAAAACTGCAAATAGCAAAGTAAGTGATAAAATAAAAACGAATGTAGACTATATTTTTCTCTCAAAAGGACAAAGTAGCTACGCTTATATAATCATCCTATAAATGAAAAATCTCGCAATAGCAAGTAAATGACTGAAATTATTTCTTACTCATCATTTCACTTCTTTTCTTACTCATCATTAACAAAAATACGCTGGAATAAACTGAATATTATGTGACTATAATATACAGTGAAAATATGCAATTCATTTTGACAAAATTTTCAAAGTATTTTAAATATTTCTAAAATAATTATTCGTCATTTAATAAAAAGTAAATACAATGATATATTAATTGTAATTGTAATTACCAAAAGCACTTTTATAATATAGATTTCATACAAAATTATAAAAATAGTTTTATATTACATTTTTTAAATACATAGTATTGTAGATACTAAAAATCAATTAATATATTAATAAATTTTTTCGAATGTTTTCAATCTAAGAAATTATAATATACAAGGCTAAATCACTCGATGTCTTATCATTAACCTTATAAAAATTCAGAACATTGCCCTCGCATACATAGAAATATTTTCGCAATATTAATATCCATTTTAAATCTTGATGGTCCAGGAAATTAAAAAGAAATGTAAAGAAATCCCGTGGTATGTAAAAGATTCGTTTCAGATCAATATTTTCTCATGGGTGTGTCTGGATATAGAAGTCTAGTAAGGTTTCTTTTTACGGTAGGCTTAAGTTGATTTGTTTTCAAAATCTTATCTGCTTTGAATATTTTTGCGTGAAACACAATTTTGGATTATTCAAATTGGCTGATCACGAGAGGAAATATTTCGAGAAACCTTATAAATGTTAAGAAAAAACAGAATCGCTGAATATTCGATTCGTTAATCTATATGCTATTTTACAAATATTTTTTGCATGTCTATAAAATAATTTTAGATGAAATTGTAAGTATAAATATTTAGAAAATTTGCATATTTGAATTAAAATTAATTAATTCAAATAAAAGGTAAAAATATCTGTTTCCTTATTTAGATAGTTTCTAAGAGTTAAAAGAATTACAAATATTTTACCGTAAATTAATACAACACAATGAAATTAATCGCAACATAATACAAGTCAAAAATTTGAATATGTAAGAAAATTATCTTTAACACTTTTGATTACGCATCGAGGAAAATTATTTAAAATTATGCTATAACAAAATTTAACTAGATAAAATGTTCAATATAATTTTATGTTCATATTTTTTTAACCTCTTTAGGTGAGACCATGTGGACCTGGTTGTGGTCAGAGAGTTTTTTATCCTTAGTGAAAGGTAGTGGGTTCGAGTCCCGACATAACAGAAGATCCACCGTATTCAATAAAGGCAGCTGGGGTACGTTAAATAGGTCGTGGTTGCAAAGTGAAATACTTATAAGGTGGCAGGATGTTTTTTTTTCCTGCTCTTAAATTAGGAAGACTCTGATGTAGCAACTTTCACCTAACTAATAGAACGCAAATCTGGGATTGGTAAGTAGGCTTATGACCATGCACCCATATTTTAGGATCTATTTTAAAAGGATTTTTATTATTTCACCCAAAAATTAAAAAATTGCGTAAGAGAAGAGTACCTAAGCTAGTTTTACGCTATTTACTTCTGAATATAAATTTTAAATGTTAGGATTAAGGATATATGACGGTTTGAATTTATAGTTTCAGAATTTAATTAAATGCTAAGAATTATAGCATTTTAAGACTTAACTATTAATTTTTGCTTTTTTAAAAATTTACACTATAATAAAACTCATTAAAGATTAACTTCTTCCGAGATCTTCATTCATATTTATAACCGTAAGCTCAAAATCTAACCATATTTGTGGATTGACCCATTTTTCGGAGAAAAATATTTTTTAAATATTGGTCTTCCGTTTTTTCCATCTTCGATGATAATAAAAAGAAGTTATAATTTTGTTTTTTATAATTTGCATCTGTTATAAAAATAAATTTTCGATATTTTTTAATAAGAAATAATTATGATCCATTAAATGCAAATTATATTTTTATAAGAAAATAACAGCTTGAATCAAAAATAAAAATCACATTTTTTTTATTTTTAAACGATATTTTTTAATAATTTATTTCAAATAAGAATACAATAAATGATAGTTTTAAATGAAACATTTTTTAATAGAAAACTTTTGACTGATTTTGTTTATAACAACTATTTCTTATATACTCTTTATTATGAATTATAATTTGAGGATCACAGAAAATAACAAAAATCTACAAAATAAACCTTCTACAGAGATAAGCGAAAATTTCGCAAATTATTTAAACTTCTGTGAGGAAAATTGCAGGCTGTAGTGATAAATTTTAGATTGCAAAATCTCAAGAAATTGAAAAATGAGTGTGTGATTTAGATATCTATTTCCCCAAACTCTTCAGTATTCAATCAAACTTCCCCAAACAGTTCTTTTATGTAATTTTTCATGTAGTAAATATTATTTTATTTACTAAGCCGAACATCAATGAATAAAAGATAAAGGGAGAAGAAAAAATTCAAAGATATTCCCAAAAAAACAGCATTAAAAAGATTATATATTTTCTTCAAATATATCTTGTTGTCGAACTCCAGCATAGATTAGGATGTAAAAAAATAAATAAAATCTGTATAGGAGCGTTTCAGATATTATATATAAAATCTTAAAACTATCTGAGGTAAATTAATCTTAATTTAAGTCTTCTCTTCTTTTGTTTTCTCGAAAAGTCGAATATAAATCATTAATTGATATCTAAACGAGAACTCGAATTGAAAAAAAAAAAATTCATAGTGGAATGAGTTGTGATACAGGTAACCAAAGTAGTAACTAGAAGAATCTAAATTTAAATTCTTAAGTGAGCATTATTTATTAATTTTGTGATGAATTTAAATTTAAGTTTAAGCAATTGTCTAAATAATAATCTTGTAGTATCATGATAATTTTACATATCTTATCATGTATTGCATTCGAATCTTAATAAAATAACCTACTTAAATAAAGTTTAAATGTGTTAAGAAAAATTATATCAGCCTTTGCCATTAAATTTATTTTATTAGAATAGCCCAGACTTATAAATATATTAGTTTTTATATGACCTTGTGTATGTCATGCTATTGGCTTCTATGGCTATTTTTAGCTAATTATTATATACAATCTTTTCAATCATAGAAGTATATACAACTTCATTTAAAATATTAAAGTTGTGTTAATCTATTAATTTAAAAGCTGTGAAGAAGTAAATAAGTATAATTCAATAAAAAATATTAAATATATAAATTTTTATAGGACATGTTTTTGCTTCATACTTATTAAAAATTCTTTTTACTTTAGATTCTGTTGGGCACTAAAAATTTCCTTTGTTGTAACACAGAAAATCAGACAATTTAAAAAGTGCATTATTTTCTAATTTCAATAATATCTTCAAATATTTAAATATACTTGGTATTTGGCGAGTTTTAAGCTATCATATTGAAAGTGATATGTTATTTTTCTTATTTTCGAGCATTATTTTCCGGTTTCTATTTTCAATTCAAAATGTATTCTTAATATTTTTACAAATTTTTCTGCTCATTGCAAATTTAGAATATAACTTTATTAAAATATTTCGATGTAATTTTTACAGTGGCAACAGTAATTAAATTATAAAGAATTGTTTGTCGCAAATGCTATTTTTGTAGAAACTGTGTTTCTCAGTAAAATATTTTTCCCTTAAATACAGATACAAGTCGATCAATAAACGTTTTCAACGATGACTCTTTTATAGTTTGTGAGAAAATATGCAGAAATTCCTATTTAACAGAACTTATAGGATTTAGTGATTTGGGTGACGCCGTGGAAGATATTGAATACGTTTTGCTGCTCTGCAAGTTGTATGTAAATGGAGAATGAATTTTAGAACCAAATTAAACGGTCTCTCCATTTGTTGGCCCATAATTTTCTCTAATCTTTTGAGGTGAAATAAATCAATTGATGTTTTACAGCAATTTATGCGTCATTTAAACTTTTAATTCGCTTGTTGTTGTTGTTACCTTGTAAATGATTTTTTGGTTGACTGCATTTACTTTTGTGGCTCTTGTGGAATACTTTATGATACATGAGGATTTTTTTTAACTTTTTTAAATAAAAGAATAATAAAATAACTTATATGCAGGAAACCCAAATATATTGAAATCTTTTAATTTTTTTCAGAAATGAGGTATTTATTTATTGACTATAATAACTGTAAATATAATGTATAATTTTTGTAGTCATTAAAGAATACCTAAGACTTGAAATTTATCTCTACCATCAATAAAGTCAAGAATCTTTTAAATTTGTTGAAATCAATCATTAATTAGATGCAATAAATATTAACTGTCACAATTTTCTCGTCTAACATTTCCATGGTCATCAGGGATCATAATTGTGCTAATTGATTGATTTTAACATGCTAATTGATTATGATAATTGATTTTAACCTCCATCTTAAAAGGGCCATAATGAAAGGAGTCGAGCCATCAAATAATTTTTCGTGAATTGTCCTGGTATAAAAACGTCTGGGTCATCGGAGGTCTTTCTTCTTTATGTCAAGAGTTGAGTATTTGTAAGGTAGTAATAGAAGAGATAGAAATTATTCACCAAAAGATATGCATATTTTGAATAATATTTTCTTATTTTGATCTAGTACAAGATTGATTCCGCATATTCAATTTCAAATCGAACAAAACCTGACACAGCAAAAAACTTAATACATTCAAAAACAAATATATAAATTACTGAATTTCTTGATAATTATCGAAATGCCAGCATGAGTTCGATTTGTATGAAAATTCAATACCCCAAACGAATTACGGTGATTTCATAATTTTTTTCTAATGAGTATAAATTTTCTTTCACATAGTGCAATGATTAAGAATATTTTATGCTTTAGTTGCCTGTGTAATTTCTTAATATAAGCCTTCAGCCATTTTTATTCTTTACATAATACTGAAGTGACTGATAAAATACGCAGTAAAATATTTAACCCAATAAAAACCTTCAGTATTTATAATGATAATTAACTTAAAATAAGCATGGGGGTCACATTTATTGTCAGTATATGCTTAAAGTACGATGGTACGTAAGCAAAACTTATTATATATGCATGTAAAATTCTTAATAATAAGTTTTTCTTTAACTAATATAATGAAATAAATAATTTTTTACTTACCTGACAATTCAAAATGATATTCATAATGCTATTTTCTGAGTATATATGTTTGATAGTAAAACGAGAGCTATTATAAATTTTCTATATAATAAAGCAACAAATGTCAAATTTATATGAAAAGTAAGCACTACATTCTGAATACTAAAGAACAACTGGTTTATGGATACCAGAACATTCGCAAACCATCAATTTCTACAACTTATTAATATTATCTAGAATGGACAAATGGAATAAATTATCAGTATCTGTTTTTCAAGCTCGATAAAACTAAGCTAAATTCAGTCATTGCTATAGAAAAAAATGCAACTTTTTGTACTGAATTTATGTTGATTCATTTTGTGTCCGTCCAAATCACCTGTATACCATCTTTCCTCTTTTATAATAAGTGCATACAATAAATCAAATTATGTTTACGATATTCTTTCTAAATATAATTCTTACGAATAATAGTATATCTTAAAGTTAAATATATAATTACATAAATAATTTTTGTTTTCGATGTTATGAAAAAGTGTTTTATCTTTATTAAAACTAAATAAAAATACTTCTTTACATTTTTATTTTTATGTTTTTTTTAAAAAATAACTTAGGAAGATTTGAAGGCTTGTGGATATTTTTAAAATTAGATTTGCATTCGAAAAGTTTCATGATTCGGCATATCATTTTATTTAAAGAAATTAATACAGCGATAAGTAAAATTACAATCGTGGCTCTTATTAAAAAGATAAGTGAGATGCATTTCTTAAACTTGCGAAATTCGGAAAAGTCATTCATATGTTTCATTGATAAGTTTTACGTTTGCGATAAATATAATTTCAAAAATTCCTACTATTAAACAGTAATTTTATAGGGAAAAGATTTTTTAAAAGAGAGAGAGAGAGAAGGAGAAAGATTTCTCTTTTTCTTGATTATAAATTATATAATTATCGATCGCACGTCATAAGGATTGAAATGCAATTGTAAATGCTATACTTGGTTAAACAATGGGCCTGTGTACTAGCACTTTATTAACCTCATATCGTTTCATTTATATTTTCATTCCCCCTTTTTTGATTAAAAAATTTCCGAAAAAAATTTTCTCTTTCACATTTTAATTTTTATTAAAAAATCAAAAATGAAATTTTTTATACAATTTCAAGGAATTTTTTTTGATAAATATTAAAAAATAGGCAAGAATAAATAAAAGTATTCATTTAATGAAAATTTTCAGTTGAATAGTATTTTTCATTTATATTTTTTACATTTGTTTTCATTTATTTATAATAATATTCAGATATTTCTACAAAATTTATCAGTTTATTCTTTAAAAACATACTGGATATACTTCCTACAAAATAAAAACAAATTTTTATTGCTTACACAGTATATCTGAATTAGATAATATAAGAAATGAGATTTATAATTAAAGATTAAAATTATATATTGAGAAACTTATTGTAAATATTGTAATGAATCATATTTTATAAGTATTGTAAATGTCTTTAACAAATAGTACTTGATTTTATGCTTTTCTGACCAATTTTTTTCAATCATAAAATTATTGTTATTGAATTTCCAATTCAAGCAACTTTGAGATAAAACATTAATTTAAATTGATTTCATGCAGATCATTTGAATCAACTTCTTTAAAATGAATATTTTATTATAATTTTACAACGCATGGATTATACGAGGCAAATATTATAATTATATTAGTGATTATTATTTTTGATTTAATTGTGTTCTCTCAATAATATTTGTATAATAAACCAACCACAAGATTATCTTTAAGAAAGGAGTGAGAATATTTTTTCCTTTTGATAATTTTGCATTTATATTGACATTCTTAGATATTAATTAGTTTCAGAGAGTTATTGAACTTGCATTGTACAAAAAGTTTAATTTTGTGCACATTTGAGAAAACTGCTTATGCTATTATTATTAAACATTTTACTACCTATCCTATGTTTTATGAAAAAAAACTAAATAAATAAATTAAAAATATTATTTATTATTGAAATTGTATAATACAACACAACGAAACATAATTTGAAACGACATCGTGTAAAATAATCCATTATAAAATTATAATTAATATAATAAAATAATAGATTATGTAATTTAAAGTATGTTACACAATGTTATATAATGTTTAATAAAATATAGTAGGAAACATGGCAATATTTAATAAAAGAATTAGAATGCTTTGAATCTTTCGTAAGTATCATACATACGTATACTTTAATAAATTAAAAAATATTTTTACAGTCATTATCATAGTTTACTATTATTGTAAAAACTAAAATCAAATAAAATTGCATTTTCAACACTGGATAATGTGATATGCAATATATATTTATCTTATTCTCTCTCTTTCTACTGATAAGAACGGAAAATTAAATTAAAATGCATAAATTTCTGAATTTTGAATATTTTTAGCAGAAAGACATTTTAAACGAATAAACATAATTCATTTTCCTGAACCCTCTACTGTTGGTTAAAGAACGAGGCTTAATTTAATAACCAAAGATTTTCTGAAAACACTGCATGTTTTAAACATGGAAAATGGTAGAAAGTTAATAGGATAAGCAATTCATCTTAATTTAAACATTTTTACTCTAACGTTTCTCTAATGGGAATATCTGATAAAGAAAATCATTTATATCCGTCCATAAAATTGTTGAAGTAAATTTATCAACTCTTAATTACAAATAAGTATAAAAAGTCATTATCTCTAGAATTATCAAATAAAAGTATTTTTATTACATTAAGATTTTACATTACTTAATTAAAGAGGAAACTTAGGGAAAAAGTAATTTAAAATTTTTTAAATAGATTAAAATTTAAATAATATAAGATTCATTAATACATGCATTTTTTAGAGCATAAAGCCCCATTTTTCCTTCTGAAGTGCAAGTTGCCAATTTTGAGATCAGCCACTATTAAAAGACTGGCGGCATCTGTTATGTTACTGTTTTCGATAAGCACATATTTGTCATTGTTGCTGCAAGGGAATTTTCTGAAACACTTGTAACATTTAAATACCAATGAAGCTTCTTTTCAGGTGCTTCACGTTGTAAGTAATAAGAAAACTTTACAACAATATTAAACTGCTACTGCTTTTACGATCTGATGGTAAAAATTTGAATTCGAAAAAATGAATTCAACTAGAAATTGATTCAGTAAAATATAAAGTTTTAAAAATGTCTTTGATACATTTGTTTTCTAGGAGATAGGACTTTCCTATAATTTGACTTTAAAGGCATTGTTTTATGTGGATTTTGATGAATAATCAAAAGGTATATTAAAATGCAGCAGAATATTTTCCGTTTTAGTGTGTATGTGTGTGTGTGTACACTCATGTCCATAAATTATGGAAATTCAGAATAACACACAGATTGAATTCTAAAATAAAAATTTCACGTGTAGAATTATCACACATATCTTGAAGAATAATATGCAAATTACAAGAAACCACCAGATGTCGCCGATAGTACTTCACAACGACGAGAGTGTAAGAGAGGGATATATAAAGAATGGTTTCAAAAAAGTAAAATTGTTCACAAGCACTTTAAAAGCCTTTCAGTTATCCGCATAGTTATGGCACAAAGGAAGCATTTAGATGATGTTTTACGTGGTAGAATCATCGGCTGTCTGGAATGTGGGCTTACCAAGCTGGAAGTATCCGAGGAACTTGGAATCGCCCAGAGTGTCATCTCCAGGCTTTGGCAAGGGTTCCAAGATGATAGTATTGTGAATAGACATTAAAGCATAGGTGGCCTCCGAGTTAACGCGCCGAATGAGACCGATATTTGACAGTTACTGCCAAAAGAAACAGACGGAACACCACATCAGACCTGTCTCGTCAGCTCTCTTCAGCCACCGTTACCACAGTTTCAAGGTAGACCGTGTACAGATGCTTAGGGAACATTGGTCTATATTCTCGTAGACCTGTCAGATGTGTTACACTTACGGCAATTCACTGTCGCCTGCGATTAGCCTAAAGTAAAGATCATGCATTGTGGACACCACAACAGTGGTCTTGTGTGATGTTTTCTGAAGAGTCCAGGTTTAGCTTTCAGTCTGATTCCCGCCGGACTTTCATATGGAGAAGGCCAGGTACCCGTTACCACCAAGAGAACACCATTTGAACGACACCGTTACGATGGTGCATGTATGCTCGTTTGGGGAGGAATTATTCTGGGTTCCAGAACTAACCTGCATGTTCAGAATGTAACCATGGCAGCCCATATCAATCGTGATGTCACTCTGGAACAACATGTGCGTTTATTTCGGGGTACCATGGGTGCAGAATTTCTGTTTATGGATGACAACGCCGTCCTCATCATGCAGGCATTGTAGACGAATGCCTTCAATCGGAGGATATCACCC
The DNA here is from genome assembly GCA_030067965.1 of Latrodectus elegans. Classification (NCBI taxonomy): domain Eukaryota; kingdom Metazoa; phylum Arthropoda; class Arachnida; order Araneae; family Theridiidae; genus Latrodectus; species Latrodectus elegans. The sequence goes on from CM057814.1 coordinate 70,620,085, forward strand.
GTATGGACTGGCTAGCATACTCACTCGATTTGAATTTAATAGAGCATGTGTGGGATATGATTGTTTGATGAATTACAGCCCATCAATCCCCCATGTCTACCGGAACTTCGGAGAGCACTGATTGATGAGTGGTGTAACATTTCCCAAGATCAGATCGATAATTTGACACTCAGCATGTCTAGGCGTTGTACTCCCTGTACTGCATCATCTGGGGGGTATACTGTGTATTAACTATCTTATCAACCATGTTATATTGCTTTTTGTAAATAGGGTTTTTTCTAAATTTGACCTAGGGAGTAAAAATCGTAATTTTTATTAATGATGTCAAAAATATAGCATCATTTTTGTTTTTTATCTTTTGCTTAATAAATAGACTTTGCAAATAAGTCACATCTGTTTTGTTTCTGTCTCTTTCTTTGCCTGAACTTGCATTATCCTTAATTTATGGATATGAATCTAGATAAATAGATAGTTCACTTAAGAATTAAGTATCTATTGTGCTTAATTTTATAATTAATTGCTTGTCAATTCCTGAGTAAAAAAAATTTAGGTAAGCAACAATCATAAGAATATAAAGAGCAATAGTTCACTTTTGAACTTAAAAAATGGATCATAAACAACCTAAAAAAAACATATTTTCCTATTATTTTCATTTTTCTTGTAAGAAGGAAAAGGAAACAAAATAAAGGATTCCAGTGCAAAAATATTAAATTTTCGAACAGTAATAAAATCGTTTGCTACGCTAGAATTTCCCTTTCTAGGAAGTAGCTTGACTGAAACAACCGTTATCATAACTGTATTTGAACACAAAAATAAATTTATTTACTTGTTCGCAACGCTTGGAGTCCTATTAAACAAGAAAAGTTTGTATGGGAATTCAGAATTTCCATTCTTCGTTCACCTTAAGAATATTGCGATGGGTAAGAACCGTGAAAATGAATGGAACAAAAAATGGCGAGATGTGTTCGTGAATGTTGCCAAATTCTGTTTGCATAAAAAGCAACCACCCATGGAAACCAGAAGACGGTCAACAACGTTCTTCCAGGAAAATGGCCATATTTTCCTTCACTTTCGATCCTTTTTTTTATTGTAAAAAAATAATAATGACAAAAAGAGAACTTTCCAGGGCGAAAAATTGTCAGCGAGACGAACTTCCGTTAACATTTTCTGTCCGAAATTATGCTTTCGGTCAGAAAAGTTCCGCATTCAAAATAATTTTTTGAGTAACTTGTATTTATTGCATACATTGACAAAAAATACAAATGTGTTAATATATATATATATATATATATATATATATATATATATATATTAAAGTGGATTCAGAACCACTAAAAATATTCAAACCCAATATGAGATTCGAATTTACGATTTGGTAAACCAAAGGCAAGATCACTCTAAAGATCAGTAACCATGCCACTACCCGTTTATATAGATAGATAAGTAGATGTAGACCTTTGCATATATATGTATACTTGGAAAATTGATGTAATATTTTTTTTCCTTTTTTTTTTAATTAATCAAGTGAAAATGAAAATAAAATTTGATTTCGTTTTACTTGAGGTAAATTGCACTACAATAAATTTTAAAAATAAAATAAAATTTTTTTTTCTAATTTCCAATTTTCTTATAATTTTCTAAAAAAATTTACTTTTTTTTAAAATTTAAATATGCAAATAATTATATTAAAAATTAAAATAGCTAGATCAAAAATTAATGTTGAAGACATTATTAATATTTTAATTAATCACAGAATGGAATTAGTTGTATATAGTTTAAAATAAAAAAAATTGAAACAATGTAAAAAAGAAATTATAAATTACCCGTAAATTAACATATAATTTTTCTATTGCCTATGTTTCAAAATAAATAAAACAATTAGAAATGTGAATTTTTTTTTACTTATCTTTTCTTGCGTTAACTTTTTTTCTGTCCTTAAACTGCAGATTGGGTAGTTTATCAGACGAAATTTGCTATAAAGGTTTTTTTTTATATCCTCTTCGTAGTATTACTAGCTTGGATGATATTTTTATAGAAAGTGGACCGTTTTTACATGTCGATAGGGAGAAAACCAGCAAAATTCAAAAGAATTAAACTCACCATTCGTGTGTGAAGAAAGTAAAAATGCACAACTCACTCCTATTACAAGAAATTCATTCACAATGACTTAAATAAAATTCTGGATCTACTACTCCAAAGTCCTATGTCCGGTCAATAAGGCACAATGAAACCAAAATCTATTCTATTTTGTTAATAATTTTGACACCACGTGATGTATAACCTGGTCGCAAAAGATTAGAAGTCATCGCTAATGCGTGGTACTTTTCGGAATGACTTTTCATAAATTCAGGTTTACATTCCTTAGTCACAAAGGAGAAAACAGGAAAATTCCCAAGCATCTCGTGATGGGGCCGCAGTGGTTTAGTTGGTTAGGGCGTCGTCTCATTATCGAAAAGTAGTGAGTTGGAATTCCAGCTTTATCAAAAATTCGTCGTTTTCATTGAAGTCTGATGGGGCACGTTAAAATTGTGCATGGTCGCAATATTCCTCCAATTGAAATGGTACGAGTGGAAGGCCAATTATTGGAGGTATTTTGCTTGGTTCTTGCTTCAAAATCACGAAGACCCAATCCTCCTAACTGGTAGAGTCCAACTCAGTGCCGGGTACCGGGAAGTATGTTGGCGCAACAACAATAAGCATCTACTTATTCCAATATGGATTTTAATACAGGATGCAACGCTGTTTTTCCGCCAAATTATAAAATTTAGTATTTAATTCTATTAATTCAATTAATTAATTAAATGCTCATTAAGTAATTCCTAACTTATTTCACATTACAAAAAAATAGTCAGGTAAAAAAATATTTTATCAATTACAAAATTACAATGACATAATTTTAATTGTTTGTGTGTGTATTTTAGAGTTTAATCTAATAGTATTTATGGTAAATTATTTCATAATATTTAATAACATTCAGTTTCAATCATTTATAAACTCTGCATAGTTTTGCCAAATCAAAACAGTCCCATCCAATGTATAAAAAGGGCAGTATACAGGTTGTAAATTATTTCGATAAGAAGCGATAACCTTATATAGACTTAATGATTTATATGAATGGAGCTACATGGAACTCGTTATGTACAAAACTACAAATTAAAAAAAAAACATGCTAAAGCCTGTTATGCGTTCGTATGCTGCTGGACAACAGGATTTGATAAAAGGTCGCATTCAGGCAGTGCTCATTTTTACTATACTTCGTTTATTAATTCATTAAAAAAACTATAGTCCCAATAGCAAGGCTAGAGTTCAAAATCATCATCTACTATAATTCTTAAGGCTAGAATGTTCTGGGTTTGATACCAGCTAATCTTAAGCAGCTAGAAATAGCCGTAGTATTTCTGCTTTTTGTGAACATCAGACAGAAGACAGCTGTAGCTACCATCTCCAGATCAACTACGAACGAGGGAGAGGTTTTCTGACCCAGAATCTCTAAAATCGAAAAAGCCAGCTGAAGGTTTGCCTGCCGGGATATGCGACTTCTAGCTATTCTCTTTTAAGACACGTATTAACTACCCAAAATTTGAATGGTATTTTCTCCAAAGGCAATCAGTAGTGGAAATTAAAATGTCTTACAATAGTTATAAACTATTAGACAATCTACTACACAATGTCAAAATGACAAAGAAACGTTCTCGCGAATTTAATACTATTGAATATGCGTGGGATGCTTTTGGAAGTCATATTGTTGATCTCTAAGCCTTTTATATAACTTCATATTGTTTTTAAATTGCTCCGAGTGAGTGAAAAGTCATTTTCAAGCATGTAGTTTAGTTATGTTCATTAACACAGCAGCATTTTATAATTTAATCAAATTACACCTGATTTTTACGAAAGTGAAAAACGAAATGGGGCTTTCTACATGAATTAAGTCAACAAAAAAACAAAAGTGCAGAAAATATCTAGGACTATTCAAATTAAAGGATGTATAAAATTTGATTAAGAATGTTTTAAACATGTTTGAGAACTACTGAAACCTAAAAAGTTTTCAATAACATTTAAATGAATTTAATATAAATTAAATGTATAAAACGAGTATTTATAAAATCTTTTTTGCTTTTTTAATAAAATACCACTTCTCATATTAGTTTTCATTTTTTATTTAAGAAATAATAATCACTTACACTTTAAACACAGTTTTAATAATATTATAGAGACTTCAAATCTGAAGAAATTTAATTTTGTTTTGTTTCACATTCGCATTAAGTTTAAAAACTCTTATCATAATCATGTACCAAATTATTTTAATTTTAATAGTTGCATGTTTTGCTTGAGTTGTGTGAGTGCTGCTCTAGTTGGGACATCATGATTTACAAATTACACATTTCACAGTTAACGTCAACTGTAACGGTACCAGACGCACGCAGTTCATTCGTGGTAACTGATATTCTAGCAATTAAAATTTAGCAATTCCAAAACACAACTAAAAATCTAATTGATAAAACCTTCATCATCTGAATGCATAGCGAAAATTGTACTTTTGATTTTTGCAAATGTCTCAATCCTTTATAGATTAAAATTATATATAATTATATACGAAAACGAACACGTGCGTTTCATGGAAAAACTTGGAGAAGTAATATCATAATTAACGCAAAATTTACACGTAAGAACTGACAACTTTGCGTGATTTAGAATAACATTTTTTTCCCTGAGTTTTGCCCCGTTATTAATGAGTTTCCCGTCACAAAGTGATCGATTTAAAAAAAAAATTCAAACGCGTGATTCCGCTTGAGTAACACTTAATTGGAGAGTAATTGGTCATTCATCTTAATTAAGCAAACTGATAAACAATCGATAATCGTTAAACTCATCTTATTAGAAAGAATCAGATCTAAACGGCACGATTAATGTAAATGGATCACTAATTTGGATTAAAACTGCGAAATCGAAATAAAATAAATTTTAATGTAAAGGAAGTATATTATACTTATATATATTAATGTAACATGTACTTTGAAATTCCATTTAAGTTTTGGTTACTTTGACACACGAGTAGCACATAAAATTAAACGTGTATTTCTTGGAAAAGCTATAATTCTAAGTAAAGTAATAAAGACTTGAAAACAAAAAAATATACTATCTTTAGAGTCAGTTATACTTAATGTTTAACTCAAACTACGATAAATTAAATTTGTAACGGTCCGCTTATCAATAATCAATATAACACACTTAGTGGTTGGTTTAAATTCTGACTCACTTATTAACAACAAATCAGTTCTTGATCATTTTAAGATAAAATTTGTAAAATTAAGAGAAAATGTTACACTAGGAAGATATTTACGCGATGTTATGTGCCTAACAATTGATATCAGTCTACATTTCAGACATTCTAAGAAAATTATTTTTAGTAATAATTATGATTCCATAATCATTCATTATGATTTTTTTAGTCAGGGAACATTTATTTTACAAATACCAAACATTAGCGCTTAAGTCATTAATTTATAGGTTTAATATTTCTTGACAATAACCTCATATGAGAAAGTGCAGTACAAATATTTAAATATTTAATATTAATATTTAAATGTTAAAAAAATCATTGGTTGATTAGAGTCACGCAAAACACAGTTTAGGGAACCCACCAGTCTAATTCTATAGAAACGGTCCTGTAAGCAGTCATGTCCAGTCTGTCCTTCAAATAGAATTACCACAGTCCTTCTTGGAAAACTGGGAACAGTTCTCTCCTCTCGCAAAATCTCTCTCTTATTCCTTGCGTTAAATCATTGCCTGTTTAGCTATGGATTTTCTAAGGGTCAGGTTAATAAATAAATTAGTTGAGTGAAAAGAAAGGAGACTACTTATACGTTATTTTTCAAAAAAACTCTACTCTTAGCCATCCATCAGCTTTTTCATTGCCCAATGGTAATGAATTTCACAATGGATAAGATTCCATTGGAATGAAATTCTATGTGTGTGCTAGTGCCTTAAGCAAAGGTCTACATTCTAAAATTCTTTGGGACATTGTTTGATTATTCAAAATGTATTAAAGCGTACTTTTAGAATATGATAATATAACAGCTCTTAAAAAAGGGTGGCCACCTATCGACAGTTGTTGCATAGTCACAGCAATAGCTTCTATTTCACCTTTAAAGACGGTAGTAAAAGGTCCAATTGGTAAATAAAATCTAAAAATCGCCCTATGGATACAGGCTCCAGCATCGTGTGTTCTCTCCAACATAGAGCCATCAGAGTAGATATGCGCAACTATTTATTTTCAGGATAGTGATCATCAATAGTCTCCATTGCAAAAGATCTTAATTGTGAATCACTCATCTCGCTCTTAGCAACTTTTTGTATAAAATCAAGGTTTGGTTTGGTTTGTTTGTCGCTCAATGGTCATTTTTTGCACTCGAGGGCCAATTAAACCGGATAAGAACAAGATTTATATTAATATTCAAATTTGTCAGGGAACATAACCATTTTATAATGCCAAAAAACATTGAAGCAAAGAATTTTTAACGAAATGATGTAGCTCTAATATTGTTGATCTGTTATTATAAATTAAATTGTTGTAAATTATCTATCGTAAGATGGTTAGCTGATTTACCATCTGTTAATTGAATGTTCAGTGTGTGAATATATGTTTAGTTATGCATACTTTATTACTTACGAGTATGTCAACAATTATTTATGTGCACTTTCTTGTAAGTTATATGCCAAATTCTGGCGACAAATATGTGTTGAACAAGATGTTGATGGGAATGTGCAAATTATTTATTTATTTATTGTCAATTTTTTTTTCTTTTTTTTTTTTAGAATTTTTAAAACTTCATTTATTTTTATACTTAAAAGGTGTTAATTTTCATATGAAACATTCAATATTGATATTTCTCATGTACTATTTACCCTTGTAAATGTAAAAATCCAAAAGCATATTAAAACATTAATTAAGCTGTAAAGACGCCAGTAAAATGTAAATAAAGTAACACAAGAAGAAGATTCTATTTTAATGAGTGGAATAAAAACTTTTATGGCTAATAAAGTAGTAGTAATGTACTCAAAATTATATAAAAAATGCTTTCGTTGCCATAAAAATATAACGATAATATCTTATATTTGAATGATTCAACAACATCGATACTGGAAATATGTCACGTGATTAAGGAATGCGACCTCATATATAATGGATGAAAAGAGTAAGAAGAGAATAAAGAAAACCACTCCGATTCACGTGCAATGATTTCTAAAGAAGTATCAAAATTTTTTTCGGTGTCTTTCAAATTTATGGTGAGCAAGCCGAGCTCTTAAAATCCGCAACCACAATGAAAAGGTTTTGAAATCTAGAAATACTTCATGATCTCCACAATGACAAATGCGGAAGGGAAATGTTTTTAATGCATAAAATTACATCACATTTTATTATTACATTACAAATGTGTTTTGTAAATAATTTAGAATTTCTCAGTAACGCTGGGGAAGTATATGCCGAAGTAAAATTTTGTACATGATTCTAACTCGTTTTTAAGCACTTTAAAAAATAATTTTGCTTTGCAGCGTATGCATTTCACAAGAAACTAAATATGAACTTTATATTTTTCTTTCTTGCATAATATAAAGTTATTATAAAAGGATTATGAAACAAATTAAATTCTCTTATAAACATTATATGAAATAATTTTTTCAGCCTTATTACTCTAAATAATTTAAATTGACGTCAAAAAAAAAAAAAAAAACATAAGCGATTGAAGTATATTAATAATTTCTTTTTTATTTAATTTATCTTCTTTATTTATTAATCTTTCATTTAATTTTTAATAAAATATTTATAAGTGATTAATGTATTTTTTATATACAGAAAAGATAAAAATAATTTTACATTTCCTAATATCGTTGTCTTCATCTTAGCAAGTCATGTTCATTAACTTGAGATGATAATAACTCACTGAGCCCTAAAAGTCCCCCAAAAAGTATACCCCAACTGATATTTCATTGTTAAGGCAATTGATATTAAGCTATTTTGGTTTGTAATCCATAATGTTCCCTGAAATTGCTCAATTGCTTAAAATGATCATCAATTAATGATAAAAGATTTAGACCAGAGATGTAGTGTATTGTAATCTTGTAACAAAAGCCATTGACATGAAGTCCAAGAAGACTGCAAATAATCTTCCAAATAGTTGGTACAACCATTTCTGTTGTTTCAATTTCTTCAGAAGAACTAGTTCTTATGCCATTATGCAGTACTCCAAAGTTTTTACAATGCACAACGCTATATTGAAAGCGTGTGATCCTGGTTTCATCAAATTAATCATTAGTATGTCATATATATTAATCCGTTCTATGTAAGAATTGACATTCACTTGAACAAAAATTATTTTTTACTCATCTTCTATTTATTTTCATATTTCACAAGTCGATACTTGTATAACTTCTGCAGATGTACAAGTCATTCATCTGCAGAAGGCAATTGCAAATTGTCAATAAAAATATCAGATTTGATATAGTATTTCTCATTTTTCATTAATAATAGATTTTATGTTACCATCTACAAAGACACGTGGATACATACATCGATTATTGAATTCTGATGTCGTTCGACAAAGATTGATTAATATACAAAACTTTTTACATGTTAATTCCGATTATTCTGCACAGAGAATGCTATTATCCACCATTTTAGAAACGTGATTAAAAATTGCGTTATCACTAGTGGACAATAGTGATTAAATTATAAATTAGACTAGATTTTTTACTGTGTAAAACGAAGATTTTTACAATTCTTCAAAATTCCTTCAATTTGATAAGAGCCAGTGAGCATCTAACGCTAAAAATCTCTTAACTCTCTTCTTGCGCCATAATCACACCAGGAAATTTTTCACATGAATCGCATCAGTACAGATGAAATATGACAATGGACGAGCAATTCATAATTTTTAAAGCTTACGTCATGCTATTGTCATCTGAATATGCTACTACTTATTCTGGATTGAGTTCATAACTTTGGCCAATAAATCTATTTAGCCTATCATCTACATAATCTTTGCAAACATTTTTTCAACATGAGATTATTAAACATTATATTCAATAAATCAGCCTGATAAGCACTGAAAATTTTCATTATTATCGAAGTTTTTTATTTGAATTATATGAATTTCAAAAGATATATTTTTCATTCATACATTAAAATCACTTGACGGTTTTCAATAATTAATATTTTTAATATTAAATACCCTAGCTTCTATTAAAATTATTTATTAAATTCTAGTGTTTGAGAAATTTGTAACACTTATAAAGAAATTTGGCAAACCAAACATAATATACAAAAATGAAAACTTTCTTAGTATGTAAATGACTACAGAAGTTAAAAATAATTTTTAATAGATATACTCCAAAACCCTCAACCAAAACTTCAATTTTAATCAACTTAAAAAATACTGTAAATATATTTTGAAAAATACTTGTCGACATTTAATTGCTGCAAATGTAATATCTATTTATTGATTCAAATCAGTATACATCTCGTCAAAAATGCATACGCAGTGTGCGTCTAGCAAAAAAAATCTAGTTCCAATAGGGATAAATAATTAATTGGTTTCCTTGAAAATAGAATTTAGTATCAATAGATTAGTATCAAATAGAATTTAGGCCAAGTTCCCCAATATAACGATGTTATGTAAAAATTGTATTTTAAAAGATAAAAAAATTACAATTGTTAGTGAACTATGTAATATGACATCAAAGTATAGAAAAGATGAATAGTTGGAGATGGAAAAATAAAAATCAATTGGATTCCCAAAATCATATTATCCTGTAATGATGTGACATCACTATAGGTTATGTCATGCATGTATAAGCCACGGACTATACAACTTTCTCAAGTATAGTTACACAACAGAAGTATTTCTAAACAGTTGTGACTTTGCTCTCACATTATTTTAATTCTGCTATTTTATAGATGCAAAAACTCACCTGGTGCTGAATCATCGATGCTCTCAAATATATTTAACTTATCAACAGAATGTATACACATAGCAAATGATAACAAGCTAATTCCTCTCATGAAAGCAGCTTTAATTTTTCTACTGTATCGCTTGGCCCGTTCTTGTCTGACCTTCAAAGAAGAGTTCCTTCTTCCATAAAATAATCAACGTCATAATGGATCACCGCCTAAAATAAGATCTCCAATACTTTTGAAATATCATTAACAATCCTATATACTCCATATTAGGAAATTCCTGAAAATTTGTTTCTGTATTAATTAGATTGTAGGACGCGTTTCTTGCACTGCATTTCTGTAATTATATAATTCAACAAATAAATGCCCGTTCATATATTGCATACAATATGCAAATCCTCCTCACTGCTCAACACATTTCCACTTCCATGATTTGCGCATTTTATGAATATTCAACCCCTACAAGCGTTTCTAAGAGTACAGCTTGGCAATTCATTAACGTAGCTGTCAACAACAGAAAGAATTCCTGGATTTAAACATCAACAGAGAAAATTTAAAACGGTATTCTTCATCATATATGCGTGTTTCGATCCATTCATAAGTAAAGGTTCCTTGCTCATAGAGTCAGAATTTATTAATTCTCAGGATATCTTCTTCTATTGCATTATTTAAACTATATAGAAATTAAACATCATTTATTTTTATTGCTTCTTTCACATTTTAGTAATTTTCATAAGACTAAGAGGGAAATTCATTATAATTGCTTTGGAATTAATGTAATATAATTGAAAATACGGATTGATTTAGCTTTTTATTGTTACTTTATGTTCACAAAAAACTTCTTTTCACTTTCGTGGTACTCTAATTAAGCGAAAGATGCACGCTTCAGACTTAATTTCGCGTAGCCATTGGCTAGCGAGCTTGACTTGTCCAAGTGTCATATAAGTCACAACAACAACAACTTCTTTTTATCTCGCAGTTTAAATGATTCGGAGTCTTTACAAACACCCACTCTTGAGAATAGAGCCAAATGATTAAACTGCTAAATGGAGAACTAAAATATTAAGAATACTGCATTAAGCTATGCAAAGTGTGGCCATTGAAATTAAGTCAAGGATTTTGAAAATTAACTGTTAAAACGATCGTGTTACATTAACTGACCAATCTTCAGCTTGGTCTTGTACTGATCATGATGAATTTACTATAGCACAAAAGAGAATCAAAAATTGACTGCAAAAAAGATAGAACAGAATTTATTTAAGCATGAAACTTAAAAGAATTGCCAAATTAAAATTCCAAGTGATGTGTAACATTATTTTATATTTTCACTCGTTTCTAATTCCGATTAATATGTACAATTTCTGATCGATATCATATTTTTTCAGATGCTATCTAAAAGATTTATTGTCTTTAGGTTTCGTATTATCTTACTCAAAAAGTCATCACTAATAATCAACTGTGCAGTTTTAGCATTTATATGTATACAGAATTATTATTTTGCACCCGAATATAAAATAGTACATTTGGCAATAATTATACTATAAACTAAAAAAACGTATGTAAATCAAAGGTATTGGAAAACTCTGCACAAATCAATATTATAAAATAATATTTATAAAGATTAGTACTATTTAGTGTAAAAAGTAATATAAACTGTAATATAAATCACAAGTCCAACTGCAAACTTCCAAATTTTGAGACTTTTAATGTTGTTGGTTGCAAGACAAAATGATTCGGAAAATGAATGGTTGCTATTTAATGAAAGGATGCTATATGAGTAAACCCCAATTATTGGTCATTTAGAATATTGTATGATTTATTTATAGCTCCTTTCATAGGGTTCTTTTTATGAAAATGACATTTTATCCCTTGATTTAGTAATTAATACCAACTGATTTGCTTATAAATGTCATTTGAAATGTGCTCCTAAATTGAACGCATGTACATAAAAATGAATATGTTTATATTTCAAAAATAAAAGCAAAAATCATACTTGAGTCCTGATTCAATTTATGCAATAAATAATTTAATAAACAATAAATAACTTGATAATGCAATAAATAACTTGATAATGCGATAAATAGCTTAATAAAGCAATAAATAACTTGATAATGCAACAAATAACTTAATAAAGCAATAAATAACTTGAAAATGCAATAAATAACTTAATAAAGCAACAAATAACTTGATAATGCAATAAATAACGTAAAGCTGTGAATTCGAAGCAAAAAATTGGAAATGAATTTGACTATAAGAATAATTGCAATTTTTAAATTAGTTTAAATCCATATTAATGATGTATTATTTTGTATGAACAAAAATCATGTTATAAGGCAGATTGTTTTCATGTAAAAACACCTGTTGTTTTATACAAATTAAAATAATTTAAATAAAATAAAATACTGTTTGTGTATATTGTAAAAGGGAAAAGTATAAATTCTTGTGCAATGATACACATGGTCAATATCATCATATATTACACATCATGTTAACATATACTACTAATAATTACAAGATCCTTCACGATGCCTATCTGGGTTTACAAAGTAAGTAAGCCACATAGCAAAAATTAATATTGTTCATAAAGTAAGTAAGCTACGTGACAAAAGTTAATATTGTTTATAAAGTAAGTAAGCCACGTGGCAAAAGTTAATATTCATAAAGTAAGAAAGCCACATGGTAAAAGTTAATATTGTTCATAAAGTAAGTAAGCCACGTGGTAAAAGTTAATATTGTTCATAAACTAAGTAAGCAACGCGGCAAAAGTTAATATTGTTCATAAAGTAAGAAAGCCACGTGGTCAAAGTTAATATTGTTCATAGAGTAAGTAAGCCACGTGGCAAAAGTTAATATTGTTCATAAAGTAAGTAAGCCACGTGGCAAAAGTTAATATTGTTCATAAAGTAAGTAAGCCACGTGGCAAAAGTTAATATTGTTCATAAAGTAAGTAAGCCACGTGGCAAAAGTTAATATTGTTCATTAATTGAAGATTTAAAACACATTTTAGACACAAACAAAATTTCCATTATCAGTTCATGGTATCATTTCCGGTTGATATCAATTCGAAAAGAATAAAATACCTTAATATTTATCGATGTTTAAAATGGCTAGATATTCAAGAAACAGCATTTAATTCGTAATAATTATTAAAAAAATAAGTTTTTAACAAAAATTAGAGTAAGTCGAAGAATCCGCAATTGTCACGATAAAATGAAATTATGAGTAATTTGGATTATAATTTTAATACATTTTAATTTCTTTCAATGTAATTAGTAAAAATAATGAGAAAAAATTATTGCGCATTTATAAATTTATTATGTATTTATAAATTAAAAGTATTTCTAAGGAATTCAAGTTACCTTCTAAAAGGCGCGATTAATCTTTTAAATAAATATTTAAATTGCTGATAATATTAAAATATTTCAAAGTGTTAGTTTATAATAATAATTCCTAAGAATTTTTCTTTTTTGTTCTGAAAAAGCCCAAATTGTATATAATTTAAATAACTCGGGGATATGTTATTAATTTTGAAGTATCTATAATTTCTCTTTTTATTCAATTTCCAAGTAAATATGAGCTGCTCAGTTAACATTAAAAATACTAGATTTTCTTGCATTGATTTTAATAAATAAAGTTTTTATTTAATATTTAGTTAATAATTTATAGTTAAACTATTTTCAAGCAGCATAGTTTTTAAAGTATAATTAATTAAAACTTATCGTGTATATGTGGGCGAAATCTATGAAATAAGAAAAGGAATGAGACAAAAGTTACAAAAACATTTTCTTTTTGGAAATGTACAATATTTTTCACGGGTATTGAAAGAAGGCAGTATTAATATTTCCTAAACAAAAGCTTTAAGAAATCTTCGTAATATAAGATTGTAGAGTAAGGGCATGTCTTATTACTATTTTGCAGAAACGGGTTTGATATCAGTTATATAAGAAGCAGATTCCAATGAAGTGTGGGTGAGAGAGAGAGAAGAAACATATTGTTAAGTAATGAAGATTAATATCGTTAGTCCCATATACATATATGATAATCAAAACACTTGTCATTGGCGAAATTTTAACAAATTTTGCATGAAAATTTGCCAACATCTTAATTACGTAACCACAGAAGATCACAGTATATCATATAAGAAAAGATAAATATACTGAGGTACGCCAAGAAATTCTTGTTATAAAACAACATTATCCAAATATACTCTATTAGATTAATTCTTTTGTTTTTAGAGGCAATTTTTTCTATCATTCTTCAAAAAAAGAAAAAAAAAAAGAAAAATAACTCGATTATCTATCAATAAACAAACAGTGGGTAGAATGAACACTGACGCCAACAAATTTAGTCAGCAAACAGAAAAGAGCTCCTTGTTAATCCATAATTGGCTACCTAGCTTCAAATTAATTGTATAAACATGCTCTAGATAATTATGCTAGCAATTAATATATCCCAGAGTAATTGTAGCAATTTAATGGCAACCTCTGAATTTTGATAATGGCTTTAATTTTGGTATTATCAAGGCTAAAAGAGGAGCTCTAAGTACTTTCTGAATTCAAACAATTAATTTTGCGTGTTATAGAGTATATTATACTGTGTTTTATTAACCATGAATATATTTAAATATCTTCATGTTAAATTATTTTGTTAACTTTGCATAAAAAGGCAGGGATAATCATGTTGTAACTTTATATGGATTTTTTTTTCTTATTTTTGAGTAAAATCTAAAAATACAAATTAATTAAAAGTTAATTTCTTCAACCTTCATTTAGATTTATAAATAACACAAAATGTAAATTTAAACATTTCTATCAGAAATTCTTCTAACAAAAGAAAAAGTATAGATTTTGGTCTATTTTTGTTAGATCTAAATTTTTGTCTCGAGTAAAATAATCTCACATTACACTTTTTTTTAAGAAATATACCATTCAGTTTCTTTGAATCAGTTTTAGTTCAAATATATTTCGTGTCAATAAAAATTTTCTCATTTATATTGACCTCTTTCTTTCCTTTCAAATCAAATTAAATCACCATATTTTTTTAAATTAGATGAAAAATTAATTTCAGAACAGATGAGAGTTCATGGGAAATCAATTTAATTTCAGTAACATATTTATTTTTATAGTAATACCTTTAAAAAATGTGGCGTTTAGCTGAAATAAAAATAATCTCACTTCGAAATATATTGAATGAATGAAAATAATTTTACTTCGGAGTGTGTTGAAAACTGGTTTGATAAAATATAAATTATAATCAACTTCGCTATTAATATTTTAATTACGTCAATGTGAAATTCAATTTAATTTATCATAAAAGTTAAGGACCACACCCATATATTGCGTGTTTTTTCATTACGATTAAAATGGCTTTAAAACTGGAATTTTTTTATTTGCACTTTATTAAATGAGAACTCGTTTCATTTTTTTTAAATTACCAGTTTAATTATATAAATTTATAATTGAATCAAATTATATTAAATTATATAATTGATATCAAATTTTATAAAATTTTAATAAAAACAAACCATAAAAACAATTTTTTAATCTTATTAGTTTAAATGGGTTTTTTTTAAATCATGTTTTACCAATTTAATTAAATTTTGCTAATTGATTATTTATAAATATAAATTTGGAAATATGAATAAATATCTTAAAATGTTAAATTTTGAAATATAACTTATAAATTATATCCGATATATTTGGACATAGTTTAAAAATTCGAATAAATTATTATTTTAAAATTAAAAAAGCTTATAATTTGAAAGGGTTCCTTTAAAATAAACGTAATAAATACTTTTCTATATTTCTAAAGTGAAAATATTACAAATAATCATGTAAATTGATTTTTATCTTTTCTTCAATTGTTCTATATCATGTCACTTGGAAAACTAATTAACCCTAATCACTAGATCATGATCTATTTGGTAAATATATTCTAATTATCCAATACTTAGAATAAATTCTTGTAACCGAGACACACATACCATCCATTTTACAAATTATATTTTTTTCAGAAATGTCACCTTATAATTTTACATGCTTTAGAAATTATGGTAAATTTTCTTGTTATCGCTGTGTTTATTTGCAGAATATCACACACCATGAAAATTATTTTAACAGTAAAAACAACCACGTTTGAGGTTATTAAAGAAGTCGTAATTATTCCCTTTTCTGTTGAAACAATAATAAATACATTTTCGGAATATTATAAATAAACTTTTAATACGAACTTACTTTTCAATGTTACTGCCGTTTCATGATTGGCTAATAAGTAAGTCTCTTTCGTGACAGATTAAGAAATGCCGCCCTATGATATTGCAGAGCGGTGAAGAATTAACACTGTCTGCAATGACAAGATTTATTGTATTTTCCTAATAAGGAATGGTCATAAATCAAATAAGCCTCGATATTCAAGTTGCGGGTTATTTATTCCAATCTTCATGGTCCAGGGTTACATAGCGAGCATAAATAGTCCAGGCACTATTCAATCAATCAAAATTTACGGCGCTCCATTGATTGTATGATTAATTAGTTTTCATTTTTGTTTCTGTAAGATTTCCACGTTTTAATCTAAGTAATTCACAAGAATTATGCCACTTAAGGCAAGTAATTGTTTCTTTACGAGACATAAACAATAAGAAGTACGTGCTAAGTATAAACCTCTTTGAGAGTACACATTATTTATTTTATTTCTAAAATCATTTGATGTTATAGTGATTGATATGTTGCAGCAAGATGAGTATGAATTCGATATTTTTCTTGTCCACCGGCATAATTTATAAAATTATTGTTTTTTTATTTAAATCAACTGAACGTAAAATGTAAGATAAATAAATTTCTTTGGTTATTTCTTGTAATGACGTATGTCAATTTCCTCGACTATTGACCAAGTAGGTCATTTTTTTCTTTTGTACGTCATACATTTATCACAATTTCATAACTTTCTAAATCTATTAAATTAAATGTGTTAATTTAGAAATAATATTGATATGAATAATATCCTAATTCCTTTGGTTATTTATTTATGAATTATATTTATTTCAGAGATAAAAATATAGTCTGATGTTAAAAAAATATAGTTAAAGAACGGGTTATATATTAAATAATAAAGAATAATATTAAGGAACGGTATTATATATTAAATAATAAAGAATAATACTAAGGAACGGTATTATATATTAAGTAATAAAGAATAATATTAAAGAACGGTATTTTCTTACGATGTTTTTAATTATTTTATGAATTTTTCTTTTCGTTATAATAATTTGTAATGAAGTCATTGTAATTAAGGCACGGGTGCCCTAAAATCCATTATGCCAAATTCTGAGTTTGGCGATTATTTTTTTTGATTATTTTCTTATGAATCTGGCGACCTCATTTTTATTATGTCATAGATATGAAAATCTATAAGAATTATGGAGAAGATTCTATTTTGGTAACCTTAGTGCTTACGTCATCGCGCACGTCACGATACGTCATCTTGGCAACATTTCTTCATTGCCAAAATAATTCAGAATTGTGAATCATGGATTATACACAGCACCTATGCCGTAATTAAATACAGAGAGATTTAATTTTTTTATGATTATTCATTTAAAAAAGCTTAGAGAATTACTTATATAAAATTACCCAATTCCCAGTCATGAACTTTAATGGCATTTTCATTATATATAATTTACACATTCATGAAAAAAATACCATTGATACCTTTATTTCTTTTCCTTGAATAGTTTAATCAATCCTTACCATCTTCGTGTATTTATTTAATTCTTTGCAAAATATTTGAGCAAAGCTTAGAGTTCCGAGTTCGTGGTAAAATTGGGTTTTTCTTGGTTTGGCGAAAAATTTAGTGATAAAATTTAAATTATCTTAGTTTACCTTTTGTGTAACGGCCATCTTATAAGACACATTTTCGCGCCCACTTTGCCGTCAAAAAATCACCAAAAATTCCAAGAATACCAATTGTAAACTTTTACTCAACACTTAATGATACTAGATAGTGTGACAAGGATTTTTCTAAGTGATGATTAAATTGTTTTTTTAATAAAATTTAAAAAATAATTTAAACGACAAAAATAAATTTTTTAGGTCATATAAGTAAAAGTTATTAAATTCAGGAATAATTTAATCTTTTAAATATGAATCATCTTTTAAATCCATCACCATTATGAAAGATTCCTTTGTTGAAACAAATATTGGTATAGCGGCAAAATATGTTAGCTTGCGAAATGGAAAGGGACAATATATTATAATGCATACAGCAGTAGTGATATATGCGGGAAAAGATAATTGACCCATGACCTTTCCTGTTCATCTTACTCTAATATTCAGAGAGTCCAAGGATATAAAATTTGGCAGTAAGCTAGAAAAAAAGTATTTGAAAATAAAGTACTTTAGTACTATCAAAAAATATAATAACTATCAAAAGATTTCTTTTTATCTTTGAACATATTCATTGACATAAATTTATTCAAATTTTACAAATTTCAAATAAAAACTTATTTAATAAAAAATTTTATATATAAACTACAAAGAGTTTTTTCCTTCATTACAGTTGAGATCCTGAGTGCGTCAGTTTATTATGATTCTCATTAGTTTAAAATATTCATGACGTCAGCATAACCTTTCACCCACGTCACATCGTATTGAGATGGTGTTGTAAAACCGACTTGTCGACGAATTTGCTGCTTGCATTCAAATCACACTCGTCGAGGTGCAGTAAACAAGTCACCATCGATTGTCTAAGAGTATGTTGTCGGAGTTCATTTTGTCAGTAAAATGGTTTCTTATGTAAGGAACAAAGCATCAGTTTGAGAAGCCGTTTTCCACTGATTCAACCCATTAACACATGGATAACAGAACAGCAGAAAAAGCAAAATGAAAAAGACTTGGCAAAACATCCACTTTATAGTTAGTTTAAATCATCATGGGCAATTTAAAATTTTAAAAATTGACTTAATTAATAGAATTCTAAATTGGTGATTGCAAAATTTGTAAACAATCTCTTTTGAATCTGAAGGCCTTGGTTACGCTAACATAAAAAATTTTCTTTGAATTAACATTGCGGAAATAACAAGCAGATTTGTAAAACATAAGCTTAAAAAGTTCGTTGAATTTCTTAAAATTGGTTTCTTATTCACATTTATTTATTTACTTTTATACATAAAACTAAGTTTTCTTATTTAGTATTGTTGATTAAAAAAAGAAATATACCATGTAAAATCTTGTTTTCAGGGGGTCAAATGATGATGCAGTAGAAATTTTTCGAATGTATCGAATATTATCCTTTTTTTTTTCGATAATTATCAGTTTAAAATATTTCAAAACAGTGGTAAATAATGAAATTTGCATGTAACAAACACACCATTTTGTTACATATTTTAGAATATGTATAATTTTGGTGAAGAATATTTAAACATGAAGTGAGACGTGTATATATATATATATATAATATATATATATATATATATATATATATATATATATATATATATACATACATACATACATATATATATATATATATATATATATATATATATATATATATATATATATATATATATATATATATAATATATATATATATATATATATATACATGCATACAGACATACATACATACATATATATATATATATATATATATATATATATATATATATGTTTTTTTAATATTTACCTGCAAAAAGAAAATCTGTGGTTAATCATTAATACATTAATACTAGATTTACTGTACATCTTTTTGCTTCTATTGGCAAATACAAAAATGTTTTTATTACGTTAATTTCTGTTTGTTTGTTTTTTATTATTTATTTATTTATTTTTTTGTTCCCAAGAAAATTTATTTTATGCACCATTATAATGTAATTATGGTTTTGCTAAAAACATTGACGAACACTTTTGAAATTAACTGCAAATATTCTCAATCGACTATTTTAACTAATTTAAACATTTCGTTTTCAAACATTAATCTTGTTCACTTCATGGCTTTTTTATTTCCTTAAAAGTACATAGAATAATATGTGCGAAGTATTTAACATTTTTTCTTATAAAAGAATCTGCATACAATATTTACCACGATGGATTAAATGTTGAATAAAAAAAATATGCTTACACATATTCTTAAAATGACCTTACACTTTGCTAACTTAATGTATGAAAGACTCTTTTTAATGGTAATTTATTTAAAATTCTAAACTAGGAATAGAGAAATACTTTGAATAAAAGTGTCGGAGCATTTGAGAAGATTTTTCATTAATATATTTAAACACATTATAAAAATATAATACAAACATAGCAAATACAGAAAATCATTTGTTGAAGCTAGAAAGAAATGTTAAAATTCCAGTGAATTTTTTTCTTTTAATAAAGTAAATCTTAGAGCCATTATTAAATTTCAAGTTTACTTTAAAATATTTTAACCATAATTTTTTTAATTATATTGACTGATGCGCATATTTTATTTTCTTTATAAAAGCAAAACCCACTTAAAATTCATAATATTTTTAAATGCTATTTGTTTTGATTAAGTAACCAAGTAAAAATGTTCATGAAAATACTTATAAAGTATATAAAACACCATAAAATTAAATGCAAAATAACACTCAAGACTGTTTTAATAATCAATTTTTTTTGTAAACGCAGATGAAAAGGTAACTTATATATAAAATGAACGTTTTAAAAAAATATTAGCATTTTCTTTCATTTAAATTAATCTGTATATTTCTATTTAGCCTGTGTTTTTAAATTAAAATGTTGAATAAATATTTAGTTTCATAATATTAAAAAATATAAAATTTTATTCTATATGTATTTATCTATTCTATACTTTAATAGTATATTTAATTAAATATATATATATTTATAGGATATATGTACATTTATAGGATATTTAAATAAATAAAGATTATGATATGTATATTCTATATTGTTTGCTTGTAAAAATGTCCAAGGCTTCTATATCTTAATTTTGTGAACTCTTAAAAAAAAGAAAAAAAAGAAAAAAAAAAGCAATATATTTTTAGAACCTTTCAGAAAGTAAAATATTTATTCATTTATTTTTCTGTATTAGATTTTGCATTTATTTAGGCTGCAGATACATTGTCATGGTAAAAAATATATTAAAAATAGTTATGAAGATCATTGTATAAATGTAAATAAAAAATATCCTCTTATTTGAGCACTTCTTAAAATTTCCTTTCAATTCCGAATATTCCATTTAAAAAAGATCATAAAATCCTTATTTGCTATTCCAAGTGGTTTTTCCTCGGTGGTTTCATTCACTATCTCTACTGGAATAAAAATGAAATGACTTTACCTGAGTGAGATAGCCGGCCATTAAAAAACTTGGTTTATCTGCATCATAAACTGTAACTGTAACCTTGATTTTGAGT
>CM057814.1:70646434-70681434 GCA_030067965.1 Latrodectus elegans
GAATAATTATTTTGAATATATCACTGCAGGTTCAATAAATATTTGCGAAGATTTTAATTATTTTTTTCATTTTTAGAATTGTATTTTCGTAATGAATGACTAACTAAAAAAACGACACTATTACTAAAAATAATGAGAAAAGTACAAAACGAAAATATTTCATCTAATAATAAATATGAATACTTAAAAAAATAACTACCTTTATATTTGGTATATAATTCGAGGCAGTTTTAGAATATGATAACCATTCAAATTTAACGAAGAGAAAAAAAAAAGAACGTGCAACTTCTTTTTCCAATTTTAAGCAGAGAAACTGCGATATATAAGATATTTCGGTATATTAATGTTTAGAAATCACACAAAAACATCTTAAGCTCGCAAAATGAGAATGGTATTTAAGCATTTCCTTCGTTTAAACACATTTGCATACTTGCAAAACACTTTCATTTAAGCAGTAATTATCGCCTTCTTCCTCTCCCTCTCCTCCAACCACTTCAAGGCTCCCCGGGGATTCAGAATTGATAGCACTTTCAAGACAAACATTATCTCGCCATTATAATAATTCTCGCATTTAAATGAAAATTTATGATGCGATTCATTCATGTTTTTGGATTTAAAAGTCAAAAAGTGATGGATGGAACTGGAAATCGAGGGGTGTACATTTTGCTTTTTTCTATAGTCTAAAGCAGGGCGAAGGAACTAAATAAGCCGATTAAATACTAAGAAAACGAATCGGAGAATTTATTTTTCGCTAAGAACGATTCTTGGAGTTTTAATGTTTGCAATTAGCAAACGAAAAGAACTTTTTCTACCAATTTTATGAACTGAAAAGCAATATTTTCAGAATTAATGATAGCGAATTTATCTGTATAAGCGATATCAAAATTCGAATGAAATTTTTAATGATAAAAATTTATGATTCAGGGGAAGATATTTCTGAACGATGCTTGTCTACACACTACTGAGCATCATTAATATACATGAGAAATATTTAACTATTACCACATTATTTTTATAAGCCTTGTTTAGTCAGAATTAAAATTAACAAGACTTAATTTTAGTTGATTCTTAAATAAAGACGTAATTAAAACTAAGCAAAACTTAAAATATTAATATACGATTTATTTTATTGCCCTTTTCCGTTTATTACTATTAATTATTTCCGATCAAACTACTGAACATAACTGTGTCGTAAATTTGAACTATGGTCAAGTGATTAAGTCAACACCTGTGTTGGCACTCAGTTTTCCAAACCTCTTCATATTGTTTATGGAGGGATATTAGTTATTTATATGCATTGACTGAAAAGAAGCTTTGGTTTGGGGCTTGATTAAGTATCAGATTTATTAAACCCAAGAGCGTTATCTTTTCCTTTGGACTGCTTTAGTTCCTTTCTGCTTGTATATTAGAAAAGTAATTACTTTTGGATGCCAAAATATAACGCTTTAATTTAAGTTTTGTAGCATTTGGATACATATTTTTCACATGTACTCCGCGTATCTGAAGGATAAGTTACGGACAATGTTTTGGATTCAGGATTAAAGTGTGGAAAATTTTTTTTCGAGATGATCAGAATATATATGTTAATGAATAACATTAATTTATTCGTTTATAAATGGATAAAGTAATACAGATTGGTTGAAAAAGTGAGTGATGAAATAATATTCATCATATTATATACTCACAAATTAATAACCAAGATGACATAAGAATAGTTAGCGCTCTGGTATTTACCTTTTTTCAAACAATTCGTGGGTTTGATTCATACTTCAGGTGGGAATATTTACAGTAGTCCGCAGTCCATTTTAAACTGTAAGTCCTGGTCAAGCTATCCCCTGTGTGCAAAAAGTAACCGTAGGAAGCCAAATTAACCAAATAACCAAATCAACTAATGTGCATAATTAAATGCGTACTTAGTATCTGAAACTGAGCCATATAAATGGAAGTAATTGATAATAATTTAGAACACTTGCTAGAATTTAGAAGCAAAATATGCTTCTAAATGTGAATTAAAAAATACTTATAAAATAAATGGTGAAATTTAATTGACCGAATTCGATATTTACTTCACTGATTATATCTAAAAGGGGCCTTTTATAGTGTGCTTTATTTACTTATTGATAATGTCTTTCTGTTGCTTTTTTCCATCACTTGTAGTCAACTGTACAAACTGTAGAATGATAACAAGCAAATAAACATTTGAGTGGTTTGATATAGCAGAAATCCTCAAGTAAGTGCGTATAAACATTTTAAAAGCACGTAAAAAAGTTTTGAAAAAGTTTATTTTCAACATTTAATTAAATTTTATTCAAACACAAAATATTTTCTTCACAAATATATTAATCAAAATTAGTATAATTTCATTTAATAAAAATTTGCGCAGTAAAAATGCTGATAAAATTTGATTGTGGTTTAACAAGAATACTAAAATTTAAAATAAATATACATTTTGTTTTCAACGCCATAATGTATAGAAATAATAATGATAATATAATAATGGTAAAAAAATTGATATAGAAAATTCTCATGACTTGAAACATAAGGAATAGTTCCAGAAACATTATATAAAAATACAAAAATAATTTTCTATATGCAGAATTCATAAAAATAAATTGAATAAAACTATCAGTTCTTCTTGTTTTGAATATCCGAATAGCATAGAATACTACTTATACAATTTCTTAAAATTTCATTAAAATTTGATTGCATGAAAATTTTTTTATTGATTTAAAAATTTAAACAAAATATCCATATAAGAACTTATCATAAATAATTACAAATCACACTTACTTAATTAATTGTCTTTATCATGAATAAGTGATGTGTTTAAATATTTTCCTTTTACGATTTGCATTCTTTTAATCTATCTATTAAAGTTGCTGATGTTGTAAAAGAATTAAACCTAATCTTGAGCAAAAAAAAATTAGTGAACAAATTAAGTGGAAAAAGTAGTCATTTATATATTTCCTTTCTTAGTGGTGCGTCAGACCAGAGGGTAGACCCTGACCCTCAGCAGAGTAAATTTCCAGACCACACTCCGTTTTGATAGACTCTTTCAAATCTTTATTTTAAGAATTTTTAGATCTGTTTCGGACCAGTCGATTCACCAGATCCTCAGTCTCCCCCTTCGAAAGGCTTCAGTTGGTTTCGAATCGATGATCTTTTTGGCAGCAGCTCGACTTCCTTCCAGATCAAGTGTCCGGCCCATTTCAGTCATTGGATTGAAATAAATTTTATTGTGTCCGACTCTTTGTATAGTTTATATAAAATTTCCAAATTTGTTCTCCTTCTCACTGTATCATTAAATTTTACACCTCACCATTTGTAAGAAAGATTCATTTTCGGTTTTGTTGTCGCTCAAAAGTCATTTTTTACGCACAAAGATTATGTGTGGAAGCTCTAATATTTAAACTAGATTCCGAATTACTGCTGCATTCAAACCCAAGGTGGGATTCTTACACAGAAACTGTTGAGCTAAAGTTCTAAACGTTCGGTTGCTAGCACGACTTATTTATAAGCAAAACCCCGTAGTAATTATGACAGCAGACATAAATGAAACATATTTTCACGAACAACTATCGATTAGTAAACAATAATAAATGGAAATTAACAAATTAATTTATAAAAGAGAATAGATTCCATATTGTTATTATTTTTTCCTAATATTGCAAACGCGCACTACAAGCACTTGATATTGCGTCGATGCAAAATCACTATTAATGTATACTGATTACTCACAATTTATTTATAATTAATATTTGAAATTAATTTTAAGAAAAATAAATCAATGGATTTGTTATTTTTGTATTTTCCGATTAGGGCCTCATTCTCACTGTCGGAAGGTAGTAAGTTCAAATTCTTCTAGATTACAAAAATTTCCACCCGAATACTTTCACTAATTGATCCAACCGAACTCCGTGCTAGCTACAGAGAAGTATGCCAGTGTAACAGCATAAACACTTTTATATACATATAAATCAAAATATTATTTATTTCTTATATTAAATTAGCTTAAAAATACATTAAATTATGCCCTATGAGGAGAAAAATAGGAATTTATACCAAATCCACCGAAAAACATTTTTTTTAAGGTATCAAGAGCTTAACAGTTGTCAAGATTAAATGTTGTCGATATTCTGTTATCAACACACCAGCAGTCGCAAAACATACATTTGTAACGAAATGTGAAAAAAAATCTCTAACAATATTTTATGATCGTGTATTTGCTTAAGTTCAAAATGATTACACAAATTAAGAATAAATAATAGGAAATTTTAATAAAGAAAATGATATTGAATCTATAAATTAAAGAAATTACTTTCTTAATATTACAAATACCCAGAAATTTTACTATTACGCCATTATTTCTCTTTTTTAATATAGTTGTTATGAATTTAGTACACAGTGTTTTTGAAAATTGGCTCTAATTGCTAATTCACTCAAATTTTCCCATGCAATATTATACTCCCTGGATATGAAATACACTATGAAAAGGTTCAATTAAGCTAAAAATACAAATGAAAGTAATATTCCGATTCACACAAAATGCATATACAAAATTGTATATCAATAATGATGATTAAAAGAACTTCGAGGATTTGAAAAAATTTTTAAATTAGCTTCTGAAATAACATCAAACTAACACATAAAAAGCATGATAATTGTAATAAACGGTACAAATAATAATTTTCTAGATAAAAAAAACAATATAATTCTCGAATGACATGCATTTAAATCATAAAATGACATCATAAAAACAACACAAAAAAAATAATAATAAATGTTAAAACATTTCCTGAAATACAATTGAAATATCACTTCCTTTTCATAGAATCAGGTGAACTGTCTTTTTAAAGAATTAATAAACTTTTTTTTACAAACATTTCTCCCAATTACCTTTTATATCTTTTAAATCGTTAGTTTCTGATTCACAATCTCAATTTTCGATCGCATACATTTACTGCCACCAGATTTGCGAATTCATTCATGTGTGTTTAGAATTACTCATTCATTCAATCATTTTCATCAATGAATTCACATGTTGTTGTACACTTTTAGTCACTTCGCTCACACGTGACCGGAAGTAATTATGTTCTATTAGAATCCAAGTACTTTATTTTTTAGAACTTTTCTTTATCAACTTAAATTAGAAGCATGTGTTATTAAGTTCTTTTGTGTTTAATATCATAAATCTTTTATTCAATGTATACTATTCTTAAAATGCCTTTTCAATGAAAATCTTTCAATATATAATTGCAATCTTAAATAATCTGCAATCTTAAATATGCATTAAACAACTGTCACTTTACTTTTATGGATCAATATTAAAGAAATCCTTTACTTTGAAATCATATTTTCTTAAAATTAAAATTCTATTTAAAATAGCAAATAAAGTTTTAACATGGCTTAATTGTAAGATTGCATTTTGAGAATAGGAGTTATAAGACACTCTTAAAAATATTGTCTGGAATTCCAGTCAAACGAAGTGAAGTTCCATTCTTTTCCTACATGAAACTCAACTAATTTTAAAAGATTATCTCGTAAAAATATCATAGTGAGAACAGTCTAATCAGAATTATATCTTTTTCATTCATTTAAATACCGAAAAAGATGCATTTAAGATCATAAAGGAGTTGTACAAAAATGTAACACTCATTGAAACTCACTCGATTTTTTGAATTCATATTTTATTTCAGCCATTAGTGAACAGTGAGCGATGTATCTTCCATTTCTTCATGTTCATATATCGATGTGCTTGCATGAAAATTTCCAACTCATCACTCTTCTAGTGCAAGTATGTTGCTAATTATTTGTGAAAATATCACTTTAATAAATCACAATAAAATACCGGAAGACATTATCCAAAAAATGCTCAAAATTTGCCTTAAGACAGTTTTCCGTTGTTAGACTCAAATACGCTGTATCTAAATGAAATTAATAAATTTTCACATTTCTTTGAATTTGTAACCAAATTTCTACTCTTTGTATAAATTGTTAAGAAGTCAACATTGATCAATGTATATTTCGTTGAGTCTCTGTCTCAGAAGAATATTTTAAACTAAAGTCATACATCATCTTAAAATCGTTAAATCTATAAAAACTGAAAAGTATATTAAAGTTTTTCAGTTCTCCAATTTCTGAGGGGACACAATATTTAAAATCATATTAAATAAATTATATTAAAATTAAAGAAAATCACAAACCACTCTTTTTTGTATTCAGAAATTTTTCCATTATTATTTTCAGTTCAAGCTGAATTTTTTAATGTGTAGTAGATAATAATGAGTTTTAATGTTTTCTGTGTAAATTTTTGAAAAAATTAATGATCTGCTCATTTAATTAATTATTTTTCATGTAAAACATTCTGCTGTTTACGACTGATCTTTTTTCAGTAAAAAAAAAAACAATAAATTTTAAAACAACAAGTCTTTTATTTCAATTAAATGAATATTTTATCGTTTAGTTCTCTTTGACTATTTAAAAAGAAGTTTTAGTGAATGATAATTTAATGGTCTAGGCGAAATGTTTTTCAAAAATGCACGAAAATTTTAGATTTTACAACTTTTTGATATAAAATATATTAAGTTATAAGGCATTCAAACTACAGAAAATATCTCTAATAAATTAAATCTTTATTATGTGTAAATCTTTATAGCTCACAATTTCAAATCACTTTCAAGTAATGTATTTGTTGACCTCAAAGAATCTTGAAATTTTACTTCGTGTCAAATTGCTTTGCAATTAAAATGAATGTGTTGCAATTGAAATCTTGAATGTGTGATTAACAATGAAAAAATAGCAATTGGGCATTATAAATACCTCATACTTTGTGTAGATTTGTAATAAAATATGCTGAATTTTTCAAAATTAGTACTTATTCGTAATTTTTATGTGATTGATTTAACACGTAATGATTATGTAACTTTTGCAGCGAATCACAAATGCCTTCATTTGTTTCGCAATTTTTCTTTAACAAAAGATTTACGAAGTTATTTAGAATTTTATTCCTTTTTGCCTAAAATTAAGATTCATTCCACTTTGTAATCTAATTAAATGAAACAATAGTTCTCATTCGAATTGAAGGTATCTTAGATTTCTACAACAAAAAATATCTTCCTTTTTGAAGGACTTTGAATCTGACGAACAATAGATGACTGAAATTATACAAGAAAAGTTGTTCGAATTAAAAGAAAAAAGAAAAAAATTACTTTGGAAATTTTCGGTGGGATCCCTAACTGCTTTTTAATGACCCAATTCTCTGAGAAAGCGTTGGAAGAAAATTTTCTTTTCGATCATCAATGGTAACTTTTGCGTGAAGTCATTTATAACTTTTCGCCATCGGTTGGCGTTAGCTTTCTATAAATTCTATTAAATCCTGAACTATAAAAGTTTGATTCTCTTCTAAATGAATCCTGTTCTCTTCCAATTTAAATTTATAAATTATTGATATGATTTGCTTCAAACTCATAATATATTATATATATTTATACATAGAATTGATTGATAATTTAGTAATTGAATGTCAAAACATGTATATTCTGCTAAAAAAAAAAAAAAAAAAAAAAAAAACAGGAGATATTGTGAATTCAGCACAAAACAACTAAATATTTGGCTATTTTTTTTTGACGGAAATGAAATAGAAGAGTATAACCTCTTCTATTTCATTTTCGTCAAAAAAATAGCCAAATATTTAGTTGTTTTGTGTGTTATAAGGAAAATTTTGTTGTGTTATAAAGAAAAATTAAAACATTTGTAATGTTGCGATTAAGTAAATTTTGTCTATGATGTACAAAATTTCGTATCTTAGATAGCAGTAAAGAAACGAAAATACATTATTCAAACAGCAGGAATAGGTTAAAAACTATGAACACATGAGATGAATGCCCTGTAAAAGGAACTTCTATGTTTCTGTGACATGACTTAGTTGAATCTATCTGGAGATCTATATGGATTGACCTTCAGGAATCTATATGGACAGCTATTTTATGATATGAACCACTCTTTCAGTCGCTTAGAGACTTCAAAGAAATTGAAATACGTTTGAATTATAATTGTGTATATTAAAATTATAAAACTTTCATTTTGAAAGATCTTGTTATGGATAAATTTCTTGCTTCTAAATTTTTAACAATTTTGCAATCATTTTTAGCAGTTACTAAATTAAAGAACTTACAATGATATTTAGCTTAGTTGCAATTTAACGAATTTAAAGAATTTTATTTAAAATTAAAAATCTCAGAATTTTTATTAGAAGACTATGCATTTTGAATGTGTTTGTATTTGAAGAATAATTTGAATTTGAATTGCCCTTAAAAAATTATAAGCTGAAATTTAAAAGATAAGAAGCAAGAAAAATTAACACTTGTTTCTGTTTCTGAAGTCACTGAAAATTTCATAAATTTACATAACCAACATCACTTTGTTTTGTTTTCGAAATTTCATATAATTTTCAATGAAACTAAGTACGACATTTAGTTAAAATATTTCTGTTTTAAAAACTATTTTAATAAAATACAGAAAATGTGTTCTTTTTTTCAAAATTTGTTGAAAACAGATCAGTTGGTCAAAGCTCTTAATATTAAAACCAATGGCATTGAACTGTTAAAACAAATCACAAAAACAATTGGTAAAGGATATTTTTCTTTTTAGAGTACAATTAATTCGAAAACGCTTTCTAAATACTTAACCAGCATACATTTAAATTTAATAAATGAAACGAAATAATTATCCATTACCTTCACCATAAACATTTATTAAATTTATGACAAACAACAAAAACCAAGCTTGTGACTCACATTATCATGCATTCCTCATGATATTGAATATAGAAAATTATTTTTCCTTTTTTATATTTATTTGTTTTGATTATCAACAATAAAAGACTCGGTATAACTTTCGCGAGAAAACGAATGACTCATATGTGTAACGAAGGAATATATCACGACATAAAATATATGATCTTAATTGTTGATATTATCTTATGATACAAAGCACGCCCTTTTCTCCGAAAGAAATAATATTAGAATTCTTGAAATAGATTAATATCACTTCAACTTATGATAATAGACTGATATTTGTTGGGGTATATAATTAACATTAGTTTACGAAACTACATTCCAAAAATGATTCATTTTACATGAATCAGAGGTGATTTGAAGTGAAGAAATAAATTACAACAGAAAAAAACTATTTATCAGCAGTAAACGCTAATTATATTTTTGATCTAGAATTTTCTGAACTTATTATCAAGGAAAAATAATAAAATAATAATTGATATAATTATAATAAATATAATTACAATTTTGATTTTTCTAAATAAATGAAAGTGAGAATATTGTTTCCAGAAGTATACCATATTGCAAAATCCAGAATTATTTTTATTCCAAATGAATCAATAAATCTATAATAATATGATAAATGAAAAACAATATTATAACGAACAAAAAAGTTTATTTCTGTTTTAAATATCACAATACACGAAACTTTTCATTGTATTTTGTAAAATGCTCTCCTCAAATTTTCAACCGTAACAAATATTTCTATATGAATATTTTAAAATAATAAAAACAAATTTAAAAAATTTTATTATTTTCAAAAGAGAATTTCACTAAAACTCAGGCACTCAGTCTCAAGTTTGATTTTCATTTCGGCGAATGTAGAAGAAATTGTTTTGAAAATAATTGAGGCATAGTAACTTACAGACAAGAATTAAAAAAAAAATTTTTTTTTAAATAAAGTGCTTTTTAACGGAAAACAGAACTAGATTTCTCTGAATTCTACCTACGACTTCCAGCAAACTGCAATTTTGAAATAACAAATGGCATTAAATGATAACAAAAATGATGCGTAAAAGGCCATGAAGATAGCGACAGACATTTGTCTAGAAATTTTCTATTTTTTTAGTTTTCGTTTAAATAAGCATTTTTTTACTCACATTTTATACATAACAACATTCTCGAAAACTATTTAAATTTGGATTATGTAGACTCCAAATTATATCCATTTTAAATAACAAAATATTTTTAAGTTATCCAAGAAGGTAAATTAACTAGTTCTTTTCGCAGAAGTAAGCAATAAGTACGTGAAGTATTTTTTAATATTTATTCTTTCAATATGTAATCAAAAGAGGGATATATTTTTAACGAAATTTCTGTTTAGTTTTTTTCACTGAAACTCAAAATTGCAATCGAATTTAAATTATAAGACTGGCCCATTTTTTCTCATTGCTGCGTTTTATATTCTTTGTTGATTAATATTAATTATTTTTTTATAAAAATTGGTGATGGTCGCCAGTTATTTTTTATAAAAACTGGCGATTTTTTTTCTAAAAATTAAAGACAGTCTTATAAGCCATTCTAGCATTTTGAAGAAATAAAAACAAAATATAAACAGTTATTCATTAATGAAAATATAATTAACAAAAAATCTTCTATATTTCCCATGAGCACTTTAAAGCTGTGTCATAAAATGCATCAATTTTCACATAATTCGTAAATAAGCACTGTTAAGAAATAGGTTTTGGAAACTTTATTGAAGAATTACTTCAGTGTGATTGGACCAACACGCTCCATAGATGCACAATCAAATCAGTCGATGAAGTGGATAGACGAGGTCTCCGATTGAACCAATTTTCGTCATTTTCTTCTACATGTTCAACTACACTATTTGAATAGTCCATAAAGTTTAAGCTTTATCTACAAATAATTTAAGCGGAATTTTGGTCTTAAGTGTTTTCCATTCAAAAATATAGAAAAAGTTACGATAATGTATGTTATTCACCAAATAATAAGACTGCTATTTTGATGTGATTTCTTACATAAAAAGCTCTGCAAATTACACAATTAACTTTAGGGATTTTATTTTTTCAAGTAATAAGATGAATTAAATAACAATAAAGTTTAGTATGAGTTAAGAAAACATATACTTTTTTTTATTTAATATTATGACCTTCTTTATTGCATCTTTTATTTTATCAATGACTAATAAATCAGTAAATACCAACAAAAAATATATCAACCGACTACAAACAATTCTACCGTTAATAGAATACAATGTGTCATTGGTATTACAGAATTTTCTGATGCTTTTATCAAAAACAATGCAATTAAAATAGCGTGCAAATATTAAAGAAATTTTCAGTTTTTTATTCGGTATTAATGAGCTGCTTTTAAAATTAAGAGCAAAATTATATTTTGATCATGGATATGATATTAGAATGTTGTATTACAATATGTAACTTCAACTTCATTAGAATTATCATGGATTTGCTGGTTTATGATATCACATGATTATGTGTTTATTTTTAATTAATCATTTATCAACAAGTTACCTATTTAATAAAAATATTTTTACAAAACAGATTTAATAAAATAGTAGGCTTTTCACAGTTGTGTTAATTTATTAATTCAACTAATTATCTTCCCAGAGCTTAATGTTTACGTGATGCAGATTGTAACAAAAAGTTTAGGTATAAGATTTTATCTCAGATTTCTATTTTAGTATTTTTATTAGTTAATTAATTATTCATTTACTGTTATTCTAACGTCACTTTAAGGCAATTACCAAGATCTGTGATTGTGTCGATTCGTTCTATTTAAAGTAATGGGTTCTTGCAAAAATTTTCATAAAGAAGAATAAAAATAAGCGTAATAATTTTTGTTAACCATGCTACTTATCTCGATAGTTATCATTAAACTTTTCTAAGTAGGTTAAACAAATTTTAATCAAAATTACAATTTCTTTAAAAAGCATTTAATTTAAAAATGCGTGAAAACACGTGAATGTAAGTAAATAATACTTAACTTACATTCACGTTTTTTTATTAGTTTAAAAAAATGCAAAATAATGAGATTCCACATAAATAGTTACCAAAGATCGGGCATATTTTGATGTTGAATAATAATTCCTAGAATACTGAAGATATAAATTTTAACCAATAATACCAGTGGTTAGATAGACTTAAAAGGTTTTATGATTATTTTGTTAACAGGCTTCCACATATGTACTGTCCGTCGCACGAAGAATATAAAAATTGTAGTAAATTTTGTGCCATATACGAGAAAGCATGTTGATTTCCAGAGGTTATTGCGGTTGAAATCCTGAACCTTAAGTCACTAAATTTCGAGACTTTCCTCCTGCAAACAATGCCTTTTGCGAATCTCCAAAGCAAAAAGACCAGTGCTTTTATATCAGATGGTCTTGGTGGTCAAGAAATTACGATGGAAAGAATTACGATGTTACACCGAAATAAAAATGGTCATTCATCTCAATTTCTGATCAAGTTAAATATCTCATAGAATAAAAAGTGGACGAATGCATCAAAATTAAACTTAATGATGAATTCTAATCTTCGCCAAAACAAGAGAAAAAATATACAATTAAAAACAAACACATGCGACATTTATAAATTAAACAAAAAAAACTATAAAATTAATGACGGGCAGACAATTTTTGCAAATAAAACAATATTCAAATGGGAAAAAGAAATTTTCTAAGGCAGTGTTCACTATAAATGAAGTAGGTAAGTTATTCTATACATAAAAATCCCACGTGTTTGTTTTCCTCCTAATTATTTTATGATTTATTACGCATCAAAAAGTGCCTAACATTTTATAGACATCCTTATAATAAATCACCTCAAGGGTTATTATTTCCTTTCAATTAATCCTCAGTTAACAATATGTATGACACACTTAAATATTTATTGAAAACATAATTAAAACATGGTTTCTAAGTTACCGTTTCAGAAAATAAAGAAATTTTTATTTGGTCTAAGCAAATTATTTGACAAGTTATGAGGATACTCTTTAAATAAAATTAAATTAAATTTTTCCATTATTATAGTAAAGGAATCTTACAGGACCAAACACCGATCTTTAGTTATTATACTTCGAGATTCAAAGAAATAAGCAAAATTTTAGAAAAGGATTACTTTTCCTAAAATAAGATGAGCATTTTTGAATATTTAGAGTTCTTCCCATAGTAAATAATTCTATTTCTTGAGTACTTTACAAAGTTTATCATTTTAAAAACAGCAATGAGCTCCTATGACCATTACACATTCAAAATGAATTAATATTCTTTATCCATACGTGGGTTATACTCTGAAATTTTTGAGATACGCGCAGACGAGAATATACAAAATAAAAATAAAGGTTTAATTTTAAAATGCAAAGTATTTTAACACAGAAGTCGATTTTTTACTGACTTATTTCAACTTGTTTAGCGTAGAATAAATTTTAAACAGAAAAAATGGAGTTGACGCGAGAACATTTTCGCGCTGTTTCCTACGATTTTAAAGTAGGATAAAATGAAGAAGAATGCGTTTAACGGTTGCAATTAGCATTTGGTGATGAATCTCCAGCTCGTGCTAGTGTATTCAGATGGTTTAGAGAAATTAGAAGAAATCGCAATTTTCTTCAGGGTGAAGAACACACAGGAAGGCCGCCGACGGCAGTAATCCCGGATAATGTGTCTGCTTAACGAAAAATGTTAATGGATGATAATCACTGTACCTATTAAATGATACAGAAGGAACTAAACATTGGATCCGCAGCCATACACAAAATCATTCATGAAGAATTGCATATGAAAAAAGTAGTTTGCCGTTGGGTTCCCCATAATCTAACTGAGCACCAAAAAGAGTAAGGGATTGGTCAAAGCCATCAAGTTGTAAGGACAGAAGACAGTAACAGCAAACTGGTATACCACTAAATGTCTTCCAGAAATTCTACAAGAACTGAATGTTAGAGGACTAATGCTTCATAATGACAATGCGTCTTCACATAGCGCCAGATTAACAGTTGAGTTTCTTAAACAAAAACAAATTAAAGTGATCGAACATCCGACGTATTCACCTGATCTAGCTATGTGCGACTTTTGGTTATTCTTTAATCTAAAAAAGAACTTATGTGGACGTCGTTTTCATTCAAGAGAAGAGATTGATGTGACTATAAATGCATTTTATTCATCTATTCCAAGAAATGAAAGGCTTGAGAAATTTAATCTGTGGAAAATTCATCTACAAAAGTGCGTTGATGCTGGAGGAGACTACTTTGAACACACCTAAAATTTTGTAAGTATAACTTTAAAAACCTAGTTGTATCTCAAAAATTTCAGAGTGACCCTCGTATTTCTGTCTGAGACATAAGCCACATATACCATTTGTAATATAAAGATTTGATCCTTTCGTTGTAACAACATACTCCATAAAAATAAATTGCTAAATAATTCTGGGATTATAGTTATAAATGAACGATTCAATATATATAAACACTTCAAAATATACATTATATCTGTTAACTCTTATAGAGAAATTAATCTGCAAAAAATATTTACGTATGAGCTTTAAAGTACCTGCTATAAGTATAAAATATATTCTGTATAACTCTAAAGCTGTTACTTGAAATTGTACTGTGTGGCGGTAAGGGAACTTGTTGTATATTATTGATACAATTAATTGCATTATAAATGCTTATATATCATAATTATACTGATAAATTATTTTAGAAATTGGAAACTTTTTTATCATAAATTAAAAATTGGATTGCAATTAATAAAGAAAACTAATACGATGAAATTATTCCATGTTAAACTAAATTAAAATTGAGCGTTGATTAAACGAGTTTCTCTTTGAGTATATGCTAATTTCAAATCAAAACTGATCTTTGCATCTCATAGTTCTGATTCCTAAGCATTTTAAAATCGAAATTGAAATTCCATATTTGCTCATATAACAAAATCTAAATCAAATTAGTTTCTGTTAGTTTTTTTAATTAATCAAAATCAATAAAGTCGATTATTTTAGAAAATTGGAAAACAACTAATTTTGATTTGCTTCTAGGAATCACAATCAGATTTTTCACAAAAAATCTTTTACTCAAGAAACTGATTTTTTCCCCTTTTTCAGAATAGAAGTTAATATCCCTTTCTCAAGCTTATTTTTATTAAAATATAATTTAAAAATATCGAAAATTTAGAATCTAGGTCACAGAATTTATGAATTCTGTAACTTAGACCTTAAAGGTCAAAGAATCAAGCAAACAATCTGATAGTCAATTATAAATCTGCAATAGTTCATCAGATTTATAATTGACTGTATTATTGCAGAAGCAATATTGCAGAAGCAATATTGCAGAAGTGATATTGTAAATTAAATTAATTTTGTTTTAATTAATTAAAGATTAATAAAGATAAATTTGTTAGTTTAAATTCTAACATGTATTGAATGATTAAACAAATAATGATAATTTTCGTAACACATAAAAACTATTTATCATATTACGTTGTTAATATTTATTTATATAAAAGGTAATCTTAAGGAAATAAGGGGTTATCTTTTATATAAATAAATATTAACGACAACAAAGTTAAGTATATTCAAGTTTTTATTCTGGTTTCATTACTTTGAAAAAATGTTTGTAATTTTTTTTTTTTTTTTTTTTTTTTTTATTAAAATAATAGCACTGATGTTTGAAATGCAGCATAAAAATGATGATTTTAAGCCGGAACATTTTTTAACCTCAACTATCGAATTTTTCCACTAGTATTTCAAGAATACTAAAAATTGACGTTAATCTAATGTCATCAAGAGATTATCAATTTTCTCTTAATTATATACTAAGAAATATTGAAACATTCTTCATGTGTCATTTGTTTTTATGTGAAAAAAACGTCTTCTCTTAAGGATTCTCAGAAGAAGTAAGGAAAGTATTCATTTAAATTGAAAGATCTTCCTTTATCGTTTACTCAGAAATATTAGTCTTAATATAATTGCTGTAATATTACCAAGAAATCTCATAAACTATCAATACTTATTAATTGATATTTTGAGCACAAAGAAATAGCATAAAAGATGTTTTAAACAGTATATAAAAATGTGTGCACTAAAGAAAAGAAATGCTAATTTGATTTCCTAAAATAATTGGAAAGATTGTTATGTTCAATTAAAAATGGATTAAATAATGTTTTCAAATAATTAATTTCTAATCATCTTTTCGATGCTGTAAACATGAGAATTTAAAGTAAAAATGATAAATAACGATGAAAAAATGGAGTAAATACTTATACATTTTGGGTGATTCATAAGCAATATATGTTTTTATTAAACAGTAACATGCTGAAAACATTCCATCAATTCACATGAGTTAGCAATCTCCAGAAAGTTTTTGACAATATATTACGATATTATCATAAGGTATTATCATATGTATAAAAATATTATTTTTATCCATTCAAATTGTTTAAATATATTTTTATTCATTTATTTTTATAATTATTGTTCTTATACGTAAGCATAGATCTATTGAAACTTTTATCCACTAAAGCATTGCATTTTTTCATTGTTACAAAAACATTTGTACAAAAATATTGCATTTTTTATTACTATAAACATAAATGTTTCGAACAATGAAACATCAACAAATATCTGTAAAAACATTAATGGTTGGCAAGATTATTTAATGCAAATACGAAAAACGAAACGAAAAATGTTTCGTGTTTGCTCATGTTTATAACTTGCTATCTTTGATTATGAAAATAAAGACACATGTATTCTGAGAAATAGTCAATGGTTGTATTTAATATCTTTTCCGCTTTATCCAAAATGTAATCAAATTATGAGTCACGATTAACTTTTCTACTCATTATT
This sequence comes from Latrodectus elegans, assembly GCA_030067965.1. Lineage (NCBI taxonomy): Eukaryota > Metazoa > Arthropoda > Arachnida > Araneae > Theridiidae > Latrodectus > Latrodectus elegans. The sequence continues at coordinate 70,663,083 of CM057814.1, forward strand.
TTCAGGTGCCCCCTTCATCATGACATAATAACATTACAAGGTATTTAATTTTGATGTGTCTCAGTTAACTCAATTCAATGTCTTTCGTTCATCATATTGGAGATCCTGACAAATCACCGTAAACAACTCCTCCATCAAAAAAGCTAAATTACGTATTATTGACATTGTTAAAGAAAATTATCATATTTGATTTTTCTTTTCAAATTATGCGATAGTATAATGAATTCTGTCCATGCATATATTGTTCTTAAAATGCTGATGGTGCTTACCAATGGACGCAAGAGAATTTCTGTGTAACATATATGGTATATAAGTATATATATATCCTCTCAAAAGATTTCTCGCTAAATCTGCAGTCCTTTGTTTTGATTATAGTGTTTCTGGTTTTTCCTTCGGTGTCGCTAATTTGAGTTTTTGTTGCTTTTTGGTTGCCAGGTTTTTTCTCGTGTTTTACGTCATTTTAGTGTCACATATCCCGTTTTCTTTAAGTGGCAACAGCGTTAGAATAGTATAGCCACAAAAAAAGTAGCAAAATTCGCAAACAGGGGTATATACCCTACTAGTTCCACATATAACAATAATGAGCTGGTGGATTTTCAGAAGCGTAACGTATTTATTTACAATTCGTTTTACTTCTTTTTCCCAAAAGTTAAGTAAAATACTGATGAATAAAATGATTGCTGAACAATCCTTTGCGATGACCAAAGAAATTTTAAATTAAACAAAAAATATTTCATAATGAAAGTTGTTCATAAATTTACTTTAAAAGTTTATTATATCCTAAAACATATATATAAACAAAGAATATTTCATAATGAAAGTTGCACATAAATTTACTTTAAAAGTATATTATGTCCTACCAAAGGGAAAAAAATGTAAATTGAAATCTAGAAATATTTAGTTTCTTATTCACTAAATATTTCTTGTTATTCACTAAATGATAAAACATTTTTGTTTTGTGCGTCAGTTTAATTAATGCGTAAACAGGTAGCAGAGAATGGAACAAAGACCTAGATAGATTATTCATTCTTCTGAAACATTTTTTACATTGTCTTATATAAAACTGGAACGATTTCAGATACCATTTTCTTGAAGAGCTCACAGTAATGTATTTTACCTAGTGGAAATTATATAGCTAGTTATATAGGAAGCTCTTTGATCCTTGTTGATATTTTGATAAAACTGTTACAAGGAATTTCAAAAGCAAAAAATAATTGTAAATTAAAGTTGCTTTAAATATTCTTTCTGAAAATTTTGGAAAAAAAATTTAAAAGATCTCATTATATCATTTCATACTTCAGAAAATAATATATTAACATCAATTTGATATATATTTAATCCATTTTATATACTACAATATGTACCTATATATATATATATATATATATATATATATATATGTATGTATATATATATATATATATATATATATATATATATATATATATATATATATATACATATATATATATATATATATATATATATATATATATATATATATATATATATATATGTATGTATATATATATATATATATATATATATACATATATATATATATATATATATATATATATATATATATATATATATATTATAGATTATATCAAGTAAAACAACTGAAAATGCAGATTCTCTTGTAAATTTTAATATTGAACATTGTAATATATACTCATATTTTAACATTAATTATGATAATATTATTTCAATAAATAAAAGACTTTTTATATTCAAAATATTAATAAGTGAAATACATGAAGATTGCTTCTTTATTTGCCCCGTTAAAAATCAATTTTAACTCAGATTAAAAAAAAAAAAAATTTAAATGTTAAATTTTTGTTATGTGTTTTTATATAAATTGTTAAAATAGCCTTTCATTTTCCAATGGATGCAAGTGATTATTTTAAAGGGTGGAATGTAAACATTTTAAAGATGAAAAATGTCAAAACATTTTAAGGAAAATTAACAAAGCAAACTCTCCGCGAAATTTTTCAATAAGATAAATGAAAACATAAAGCAAATTGAAAAGCAGGCACTAAAAAAGGTTTTTCCTACAAGGAATTTTCGATTTGAATCATCTAAAATACAGCACAAAATATTCAGAGAAATTAAAAAATAATTTTAAAAAAACTATTAAAAAATTAGAAAAATTAAGAAAAAAATATTGCGAAAAAGAGTTGACAAGAACTTGTTTATTTTCATCAGAGATATGGGGATTTTATACATACTTACTTACACATATACTACATATATACATTCTTACACATTTACTTACATATATACATACTTATATATTTACTTATATATATACATTTTTATACATATATACATACATACATATCAATACATATATATACGTATACAAACATACACATACATACACACATACACATACATACACACATACACATACATACATACATATATATAAATATACATACATTCATACTTACATGCAAACATACACACACACATACATACACACATTTATTAATATAAGATTTTAAAACTTAATTTTAACAATGGATAGCTTTTTATATTCTAACTTTGTATGCAATCAATTTAGAAATAGTTAGAAATTTTAGAAGTGTAATTATTTATTATTCATTATGCATTCATTTTTATCATTTTAATACATATTTAAATTGAGTATGAAATAGTTCAGGATTGGATAGACTTTTCTGAATCACAAACTTTTTTTCTTTTTTGTTTATTGGTTTGCTTTCTTGCAATAATGTATTTTAGGTATAAGAATCATAAAATTTAGCCTCGGTGATCATTCAAAAATGTTTCCTTGCACCCTCAGTCAATCGTTGTCCCATTAATGCACAAGTTTGAATTAATGAATAGAGCAAAACGCAATCCTAAAACGCTCAAGTATTTAAATATTTTAATAAGTGCAATATATCTATACTGTGCTCATGTAATACTATAGATAAACTTGTAAATCTGTTTCCCAGTTATTTTATTAGTTTCAGGATGAATTAATATTTTCAGTTATTTTGATTTAGTTTCATTCAAACTAACAGAAATGGAATTGACTTAAGAATAAAGAATTAAGAAAATCTTCGATAAATTTTAAGATAGAAATATTTGCTTTTTTATTTAACAGTACTTTTTAATCAATATCCCCTCTGAGGATTTAATTAATATCCCTTTCTTTTTCCCATATCATTCTCCTTCATCTCAGAATAAATAAGTTACTCAAACAAAGTCTTGGATATGAAAATCTATCTTCATTTCATTCTTCCCACGCGGCCTTGATCAGCCTTACCTATTACAAAATATTCAAGCAGCCAAGACAGACAACATGCCGCAAATTTTTTACTTAGTCATGTTTCTTTAAAATCCCCCAAATTATGTACAAATATAGATATCACATAGTAACATCCGTTACTCATTTATTTTTTATTTCAAGAGCATTATAAGAGTGAGTTATAAAATCCTTCTACCCAAGTTTCAAAAGATTTCAAGAGCAACATATGAAATTCAAGTTATTTTGCAAAGAATATTAACACAATCGGTCTTTGTTGAATCAGAGATGGCGGTTTTTAGTTTTCGATCATAAGAAAGAGCACATTGCCATTTTAAATTACCACAGTCCAAACGACCATTTTCTTTATCAAATTATTACGTCAGAGTTGCACAATGAGTTACGGACGATGGATTGAAATTTATTTCTTAGCACTCTTTTTTAGTATTTTTCTACTTATCAAAAGACAGAACTATAAAAGATTATAAAGAAATAAATTTCAATCTGCCCTGCCAATAAATATCAATCGATGTTGGTGATTTCTTTCCTTTGACATTCTATCTCAAACCGACTGAGAATAGATTAAAGTGGTAACCTTTATGGCCTTCTAGGTAAAAATTTTATTCGCAAACTTTTATAAAAAGATTTTTTTAGAAATTGGCATTACTTTTAAAAAGTGTAAATAAACAATAACCTAATTAATGCTGCAAAGGATTGCAGTACAATTTAGGTTAAGTTTTGAAAACTCAGTCCATTTCATTACCATCATTCTTGGTAATTTTCGTATGAACATTGGTCGTGCGTGCAGTGTCCTCCAAGTAAAATAAAACTTTGGGGGTCAACAGACCAAGCCTGAGGTCCTCTGCTCGGTAACTGCTACTAAATTACCTACATTAAAGTTTACGATGGCCCACCCACTAGATGTTCTACTATACAAGAAGCCTCAATTTCTCCCTAGTACCATAAAGAGTGAACTAATAGCATCACAGCGAACATTTGAAGTAAATAAATTCGACATGCGTATTTTTTAAATAAATTAGATAGATAAAGATACGAAACTGAATTTGAGTTCTTTGATTTTAACTCTAATATACGAAAATTAAGTACGTTAACAGATATGTATCCGTTAAGTCAGTGGTCGGCAACCTTATCATTCGAAAGAGCCAAATGTAAATAATTTACAGTTGAAATTTATTCAGATCCATTTTTTTTAACGTAAGCTTTGCTTTAGTACGAGACATTATTATAGAATTAATTATGATTAAAAGTACACTCTCAAACTTGCCTTTGCTGTCTAACAGTGAATTAATTAAAACTTGGTATCGCGTACTTATATAAAGATAATAATATGTATTTTAAAATATCACTCGTAAAATCGTATAAAAGGTATTCTTAAAAATAACAAGTACTCCATTAATGTGAATATTAGCCTTACATTTCCTTGGAAAGTTAGATAAGTCAGGTTTGTATGATGTTGTTTATAATTTGAGGCACAATTCCAAGTTCTCATGTCGATAAGCCAATTTCTTAATTTTCGCTTGCTATTGTTCATGCTTGAAATTGATTGTTCACGTGAATATGTTGACCCATATAAGGAAAGAATAGCAAAAGCTAGTTTTTCAGAGGATCATATGAGTCAGGAATACTATTCCAATTGTTAAAAACAACACATCTTCTCTCTCCAGATCTTTTAAAGCATATCACTTGTGTTGTAAACTTAGTTTACTTTTATTTCCCTTATTAATTAAAAAAAAATAGCTTTAAATGGCCATAAAGACACTTGAATTTTGACCTCCATAGTTCTTTACTTTTTAAATCAAGCAACTGCATGTCAAAGCTAACATTTTAATATTAAAGGGTGGAAAATTAAGTTCTATTACCGTGACATTCAGAGGTTTTCTCACAAAATCTAGCGTCACTTTGCTGTTTCTGAAGTCTTTAAACCTGCTGAGAAAAGCTTCCTTTATATTTATTAGTATTTATTTGAAATAGCTAATGTCAATACTAAACTTACTCTCCCGACAATAAGCCCTAAAGTCCCTCTTTAAGTCCTGCGGTAGAAATAAATCGCCCGAAAAAAGAAACTTGGGCTGTGCTATTTAAATCCCAAGACTCGTCAACTACTATTGATACATGGGATCCAAAGGGACCTTCATTTTGTCGAAATAATCGAGCCTTTTAAAGGAATATTTTCGAAATATTTTTGCTCCATTTTTTTAGACTCTGGACTATTTTTATTTTCTATAAATGTGCCCCATCTTTATAGCCTTGCTTTTACAAAAATTTTTACTAGTCTTTTACAAGGCAAGATAAGTAATATTCCGCACCAGTATGAATATTTAAAACTAAATATTTTGGAAAGGAGCGTTGGCGACCACTGCGCTAGGTAATATGTACACATATTGAATATTTTCAAATTTTAAAAGTAATGCTGATAGAAGCCTTAGAACATGCAATTTTTTTTGTCACCTAATAAACTAACTGTTGAAAATTTTTTTGTAGTATCAATCATCTATTTTTCTATTAGTATTTCGCTTTATAATGGCCTAAATCAAACAAATTTGGAAGATTTTTAGAAATTCATAGTGCATTGCATATAAACAATTTTAGAATGGCTTGCATAATTAATTTGTAATAATAAGAATGGAATCCCAAAAAAACATCTCAACAGGTGTGCTTCAATAAAATAAATATACAGGATTCATCTTTCAGTGTTGAATACTGATAGGAGGTAAAAAAAAATTCTTAAAAAATATTAAGCAACCATAATTTTCAATTAAATTTTATGAATCTAAGAAAAGAAACAAAAAAACTTGTGAACTACATTCATCAACAAATAGTTATGCTAAATTTGTGGTACAGGCTTTTCTAGATGAAGCTGTGATTTTGAACACCTATCTATATAATTTTGGTAATGAATACTAAAGGAGAATTTTAAATAAAATATGAAAAAAAAAATTTATAAATTCAGTTTTTTGCAGAATCATAGAATACTCACGAAGACAAGAAAAAGGTAATCGAAAAGTGATTCTCAATTATTTGTGTGATATATGTATAATTCTATTTTATGAAAATGAGGAAACATTTTTAAATTAAAGTTAGTAGAGAGTTATTCATAAATGAAACTCGTCTAAATATAGGAGAGAGAAGGGAGAATAAGAAATCACTCTTTTAAATGTATATATATAAAAAAAAAGGCTTGTTTTTTTTAAATAAAAATAAAGAAGACACGTTTTTTTAACTTAAGATGTCAGACAAAATTTGATGTATGATGTTTGCACGTGAGACTAATATGATTAAGAGAATTTATTATCCACAAACTATAAGTCAATATTAACAGTGAAACAAACTTGAAGTTATATGAAATAATAATGTATAAAAGAATAATATAAATAAAGAAGAAATTCTACTGAAATACCATTTCTCCTGAATGTATCCGATGAAGGAATTTAATAACGATTTTATATTTGTATCTTGAGAATGCACGAATTACACACTCGGTAAAAATAGGACAGTGCGAAGCTTTAAAAATGATATGGAAGTGGAACAGATAATCAATAACCATATATATTAAAATAATCTGCCTTATTAATTCAAAAAATCATAAGACAATCTGCATAATTGAGAAAAGTCTGTACATTATGTACTCAAGAAAACAAAGTATCTAACAACAAAAAATAATTTTTTTTAAATGAATTGCACCCCTTAAAGAACTGAAAAGATTTAGGGAGAGAATTTAAATCAAGAGATGATATGCATTTTTATTTCTGATTTTAAGATTCATGAGGAAAAATAAAGATTAACGGTATCTTGTACGATAGATTTTTCTTTATTTTTTCTACTATATAAGATTATACATTTTATTAGTTTATTTTTAATAAAAAAAATAATAAATAATACAGTCATTTTGTAGTAGATTTGCGTATAACAGTTTCAAAGACTTTTGGAAAATTTTCTATTAAAAAAAAACTTAAATGATTAAAATGGGAAAAAAATCTTAAATGAGCATTTGGGTTTACAATTTCAGATGCTTTAGGAAATTTTTCTACTCAAAATCCTTAAATAACTAAAAGTGCCCAATATCTGACAGAATTAAATATTTTATCGCCACCAGAAATGTGATTGTTATTCTAGCTATAATTATTGTTATAAATACGAATAATATATATAAATCTGCCGTTTCAATTAAGATATCACATAGAAGAATTATGTTTACACTTTTTCACCAGAGAAAATCTCTCCTAATGTTTTTAAAAAAAATGTCATAGCACACAATTTAGAACTGAAAGTATCTCAAATACTGTAAATTCATATGAATCTCATTTTAAACTACGAGACAAAATTATGATATTCTGAATTAACCTACATAGAGATGTATTAAACTTATTTCACCATTTTTGCTTGCAAAACTTATCAGATTCGCATCATTACTTGTTGATGTAATTATTACGATTTAAATTTACACACACATATCTACAAATATAATTCGAGAAAAAAATTTAAATTTTTACTTTGTTTGATGCCAAAAGTGTGAAAAAATTCCTTCCCAACCACTATATATATATATATATATATATATATATATATATATATATATATATATATATATATATAAGACTATTAAAATAACGAATATATATATATATATATATACACACACACACATATATATATATATATATTGATTTAATACGTTATTTTGATGAAATTTACATTCCTAAGTCTGACTGATATATCATTCGTTTTAGATAAACGATGGGAAAATATACGACGAGCGAACTTTCTCATATTTTTAATTTTTTCTCTTTTACTAATTGCTTTATTCTTTATGGGCTGTAAACGAAAACTTAAATATTCTTCCATTATACTAAGTATAAGAGGTAGAGAACACTCTAAGTTTATGTGTATAGAAGTAAAATAAAAATCATCATTTCCAATAAAAATAATGCTAGTTTTAAATTACTAAGACTATTAAAATAACGAATTTAAATAATTCATTTTTGGTAGTTCTCAAAATTGTCTGCTGCAATAGATAAACAATGTGTAAGCTTCATGTAATACAAGCTATGTTTGTTCACAGACAATTTAAATGTTTTGGAAAAACAATAGTTGTCAAATGGTTTTTTCGTTATATGAAATTTTCGGCCATAGATTATCTCGTTTAAGCATTGTACTAAAGATGAAATGCCTAAACAAAAAATTATAAATGTTAGAAAATGTAAAAATTTTCATAATTTATGTTTTAAAATATATTTATGAATTTAACGAAAATGAAAATTTAAAGATTTTTTTATGTTTAATTTTAGTAATTTAAAAATACAGCAACCAATAGAAAAAAGTTAATTTAAGAAGTTCGGTTATATCATTTAAATATCACTTAATTTTCCATGCGAAAACAATGCCTAGAAAATTAGAAATACAAAAATGAATTTCCACAAAATACGTTTACTTAGTGTTGCCATCTAGTGGTAAAAATATTAACTAATTAAAATATACACTTTTGTTTAAATTATACTTATATCTGGTAAGTTATACTTATATCAACAAGGAAAAAAGTTAAAAAACATAGGAATTAATTTGATATCTCTCCCTCATTAAAACATTTATGTTTGCCAAGTGGCGACGAAAAAAGTCGCAACTTAGAATGGGCGGCAATCGACACGAATAAACGGCAGGAGTCTCAACCGATTTCTAGCTGCCAAAATAAGAAAACAAAAATAATAATAATGTTGAGAATTTTAAACAGTCACTCGTTTCAATTCAATAGACGCCAATCGGCGTACGAAATGGATTTTCCCAGATTTCGAATTACTAGGCCTAACACTAAATAAGTGAATAATAACAACCATGCAAAAAAGCAAGGTCCCCCCCCCCCAGGATGTCAAATTCCTAAGCCTAACGGTATATAAGAAAACAGTAATCGTAATGAGAATTGATTAGAGATTATATTTTAAAATATTTCAGAATTAAAATTAAAGGAAATAAAGTAGCAAAAATAATAACATTTAATAGTACCTAGTTAAAAATAAAATAATGAATTTCTGTGATTTAAGATAGAATGTTACAAATCATTACTATATAAAAGGAGACAAATCTAGAATAATTCTAAAAAATAGAACTAATTCTATAATTTCGTTTATTATTGGAAATATAAATACTTCACCTACAATTCTAGGAACTCTATGCATGCAAAAAATAATTAAAATAAAATTTATCATTTTTCGTCCGGTGCTCTACATGCACAGTAAAACCCAAAAAATGAATATAAAAGTCAGAATTTAATTTCTGGCACGATATCCATAGTGAAATACAAAACAAATCTAAAAAACAGGATTGAAAATTTCGGGCTATATCCACAGCGAAATACAAAACGAATATAAAAGACAAGATTGAAATTGTGGCACTATATACACAGCGAAATAAAAGATGTGGATATAAACGGCAATATTTATAATTCGCGCTACATCCAAAATAAAATAAAAAATAAATATTAAAAAACAATGTTTACATCCAATAAAAAAAATAAAAACTTAAGACAGCGACATGCAAATTGAAAAATGGCAAAAAATTCAAATTGTGTGCTTCAAATACTGTTGCCACTGAAAATAGCCATATGCATGAAAAATTATAAAAAACAAATCTGACAACAAAAAAATCTGAAAAGTACCAAAAACTCAATTTGTGAACACTATAATCAAAACAAAGGACTACATTTGGTGAAAAATCACTTGGGAGGGGGATCCCATACTTACACCGAAAATTTATATTACTCAAATAAACAAATATCTTAAAATAATATTACAGCATTTATCCTCATGTTGCATATTGATAATACACCATTTAAGCAATGTTTTCAATTCTGTGCAATGTTAAGTAATGTTCCAAGAATCACCTGATTATCATATGCTTGTCATCGACTGCAGAGCAAATTTTGTTTTATATTTTTAAATATGTAGTCCAACAGGTGATACCAATTTAATCATGATTTTTAAATTAGAACTGATAAATACAAATTTTTGGCACCCAGGCATGCAGTTCTTACTATGCAGCTTTCTGCACACAGTGGTGGTAGATCTTCCTTTAAAAATGTCTGTTCCATCTATGGGTGAAACACTCTGAAGTCACTTTTTGATTACTCTGTATGATCACAACGGTTTATCAATCTAGAGTACGGTTACAGAATTACTTATTGTTAATAATTTTATAGATATTTTAATGTCTTTAAAAATAAATCATATTTTTTTTTAAAAACGTGGAAGAGATTAGCATTAACTATACTTCAAAAATGTCAAAAATATAAATCATGAATTCAAATTCCTATTAAAACATCCTCACGCACAAGCTCTGCAATCTTACAAAGCCTTCAACTTATAAGAACAAAATTCTCTACAAAAAATAAAAAAATTTTCATTTTGACTATACATAAATAACTGAATGTTCAACTTTTATTCTTAAAATACTAATATAAAAATCAGTGAATAAATAAATAAAAAAAAATTAATTGCATTAAACAGATATAATTATTTTACAATAAATATATTAAAAATTAATAATTTTTTAAAATGTAAAACAGATCAAGATTAAATTCAGCATCAAAACCGCAAAAATTTGAATCATTAATAGATTTCTTCTAAGACTTTATTCTCTCCCATTTAGCTTTTGCAATCATTTGAAGTTTTCAGATTATAAAAAAAATCTACAAAATATAAAATGAAATTTAGTAGTTTATTTTAACTGTATATAATTATCAAATGAGTCTAAGACATTTAATCTTTAAACAGAAGTATAAAAATAAAAGAAATATAATAAAATATTTTTAAATGCATAATAAGTAAATAATTATTTTCAATTTAAATACAAAAGTAAATAATTATTTTTTATTTAAATATAAAAAAATTATTTAAAAAAAATTTTTTTTTATTGGTGCTTTTAACACTACGAATTTCATAACTACATTTTTTACATACATAAAGAAATAAAATACATTAAATAAAACATTTTATTTATAAATTGAAACAATTTTACAAGTATCTCTTTAAATACAATTAATTTGTTGATCCATTGCACGTGTATACCAACCCGCGTTCAGCTAAATTTTTTAACACTCTAGCAATATTTCTGCAATCATCTATAAGGAAAAAATATACATATTACTAAAAAACATATGATAAAATTTTATTATAACATTATAGAACTGTTTCATGCCATAAATAAATATTATAAATAATGATTTCCACAATTATGAAGAAAAATTGAATCATGGTTATAAACACAAATCTTATTTTGAATTTTTATCATTATGTCATAATCATTATTTGAATATCATAAATAATTTTACAACAGCAAATGTAATTTCTGATGTAAATTTAAGCATGAATTCATCTTAAAGAAAGAGAAATGAAGAGATTATTAATTATTAGTGAACCTCTGTTTTCAATGATAAAATTAAATTTCAATTTAATTTACCATTTCATGAATATTGTTATAAAAAACGATTCAGGAGTTATCTCTCTAACTGAATTTAAGAATTACAAATTGTAAAACTATATATGATTAGTTTACAGGAATATAATACGAAATACATTTTTAAAAACCGAAAAAATTATTGATACCTTATATTCGATATTGATAGCATAATAAATATAAAATATCAATTGGGAATGCAGATTTATAAATATATTTTTAAATCTATTACATTTAACACAGTATCGTTTGGAATTAAATCAATTGCAAAAGACATTTTGATGGAAAATCCCAAACAATAACAGAACAGTTAATGCAATAAATTTTTCATTATAATATAAAAAATTTATTATGTAATAAAAAGAAATATATAAATATAAGATAATATAAGAAATATATAAATTTTATTAATGTAATAAAAAGGTTATTTATAAACAAACTTATGATTACATAAAAATAAATTGTTCTTCAAAATTAAATTAATATTAACTCCTAAAATATCAATTATATATTTAATTACACTACTATATATCAAAGCGTTAAGGAATATTTATACTAAAAATATATATAATTACTGGTAGTTGTTTTAATAAAATATAAGTATAATAAAATTACAATTATTTCTATGAAAAAAAGATATCATTATTTGGGAATTTGAATTACAATAAAACTTAATCACTAATTGAAAATTTATGTATTATATATATGTTATTATATTATATATTATGTATATATAATATATATAATAAATTTATATATGTATAAAGAAACTAATTTATCAAAAGTGCAGAATGTTCCAAAATCATATGACCATCCCTTTTTGAAGATTCTCATGCTTTTGAAAAAATTGAGTAAATTCAAAACTATATTAACCAATTTTCATTGAAATCAAATACAACAGACAACTAAAGAATTATTCTGAATTTCATATTTTGTAAAATTATGAGAAATAATAAATATAATTTAAAAAGTCAAAATCACTAATAATGCAAGATTTTAAAATTCCTTTTAACTGCAAAATGAAAATTTTTTAAATTTTTGCAAAAAGTTAAAATTTTTGAAAGCAAAAAAGTGTTCCTGTAAAACAAAAAAAATTGTATCACAATGAATGGAAATAAGATATCCATACTTGCCAACTTAGAAGGAAAAAAATTAATAGATTCTACTGATTTTGAGGGGGGTGGAATCAGGAGGCACTACTAGTGACATTTTTGCTTGAAATAGAATGTTTAAAACGGTAGTACCACAAAAAGACAATTTTACTCTTTAGATTATACATTCTGAAAATGATTTATTTTAATCTTATTTTTTTAATAAATATTCATCAACCTTATAAAGGAACAATGAAAGATATAAGAATGTACTACAAGTAAAAAAATTAACATTTGTCTTAATATTTATTTTATAGGACAACTTTTACTACACTGGTGCATAATTTATAGGTACTAAACTTATAAAATTACATAAAAACATAAAACAAAATAATAAAAATATTGCATTCAGTGATAAATATTTTGTTTGACAGAAATATGATCCTAATTAAATAAGTAATAAGAAGTAATACTCCTACTAGAACTGCTTATGTAAATAGGCACCTGGTGAATGTTCTGAATGTTAATTATATGATTGCCAATTTATAGGAGCCAGTGGTTGTAGCGTCATCCTCCTCATACAGCAGACTTGAAACTCAGAGGAACATATTTAAAAAATAGTATACATATATATATAAGCATTTAAAAACTTGAAATAATTCGATAGACTTTTCCGGCCAAATTTCAGATTTTTTTTTTTACTGAAATTGCCAAAAATTTGTGAATTTTCATACATTATGAGGAGTTTCCCATTAAAATCAGTAGAGTTGGCAACTATTGTTGCCTTTATAGTTCTTCAATTCATTAAACTAATTTGATTTTAGCATTCTCAACTGTTCAAAGTTAGATAATTTCAGATATACATTAAAAATGAATAAATTTAATAAAAAGAAAAGCTTGTCAAATATTAAGTCAAATACCAATAAAAATCCAATCTAACGCGAGCAAAATACTTATGGACCTTATGATTAATAACTCAGTCAGTTTTAAACACTTAAAAATACATCATCAGCAAATTTTCTTTAAAAAATTATAATAATGTTGATTACCAATGCCAGAATGCAAACGACCTTCATGTTCCATTTGACAATATTTTATCATTGTCACCAAATTTCTGGGATAAACTGTTGTCAACTCAGCAAAACTCTGAAACATAAATGCAAAACATCAGAAAAATTTAACACAAGAAAGTGACAATTAAAAAACTTTTGGACAAAACATTTATAAAGATAAAATGCTAATTTTAATAAATCCATGAAAATATAAATCAATTTTACTTTAATTAGAGAAAACTGGTTGGTTTGTCATTCAATGGTCATTTTCTGCACACGAACTAATTAGACAAGGACCTATGGTTTAAAGTGGATTCCGAACCACTACAAACATCCATGCCCAAGGTGAGATTCAAACCCACGAACAGTTGAACCGAAGGCAAGAGTTTAATAAGAGAAGATTAAAATTTCCTCACATGAATCCATTCCAATGAAGCACTAAGACTCCCAGTTAAAATAATATAAAGAAAAGGAAACAATTACATAATAGCAATAATTATTTCGGATGATAGACAAACTAAGAAAAATTATATGATGAGATTAATAAAGTACAGAATTAACATGAATAATGATTAGAGATTCATTTTCAAATCAATTTATAATAGTTTCTAGGAAGTTTTCAAAGAAGGAATGAATCTAGGAATCATTTTGATAAAAATAGTCTTTTATAAAGTTTTTCAAAACTTCTTAAATTTATATTGCATTATTCTTTTTGACGTTCTACATTTTAGTGGTTGGTAGACAAATCAGAATTCATTTTTTTGCATGTTGGACCAATTAACCCTAATGAGAGCTCATTCTAACTTGGAAGTTGGGAACATTATCCTAAATAAAATACTAGATCTTTAGAAGTTATTGATTTTGAACAATAGGTGCATTTATTTACAATTTGTACAAAAATTTATGATATTAGCTATTTATACCAGATTCACACGCTATTTAGAACTTTTTTTGAGAAATATATTTTAAAGTGGAAAGAGTTATGAAAGAGAAACACAAGACAGAGCAACCTAGAAGCAGACTTTGAAAGAATTAAGTAAAAAGGAAAATACCTCTGTATAAAACAATTCATGTTAAATATCGCACTAATCAATCTAAGCAACAAATATTTTTGAAAACAATATATAGGAAAAATTTCTAAGAAAAACATGCATTGCATTTACGAGAAAATTTTTATTTAAAAAATAATGTAATACACAGTTAAGTAAAAATGAAAATCAAACAAAAATATAATTTGCATAGATATATTAAAATAAGATTTCCCCATTTTATTTTTTTAAATTCAAATTTAATCAAGAATAAAATCTAAATTTTTTATATTTCACATTTTCTAAATACTCATGTTTTCTGTTTATTATAACAAGAGAGCAAAATTGTACATTTTTATATTATTCTTAATTTTATAGTGAGCAGCTAGCCTTTCAAATAGAGTTATTTCAATTCAATTGCCTTCTTTTGCTACAAGTTATGATATTCAAATACACATCTATAGTTATTTATTTTCTTTTCAATATTTTTAATACTTCTATTTATTTTTTATAATACATATTGCCTTTCTTAAATAATTTCAAACACTGATGTATAAATGCCATAGTTATAAATTGTAAAAAGAAAGTCCCCATAGTAATAATTCATAAAAATATTGACTCCACTCCTGACTTTTATAAGCATTATTTCTTTTAACTATAGGAAACATTTGCTCAATAACTTTTTTTAAAACAGCTTAAGAAGCCTTTTTGTTGAAAACATAAATGAAAATGTTAAATGTTTGTAAACAAATAATAGAATTTAAAATTTTTGTTCTACCATAAAATAATTACATTGATCTGACTATAAAAACATGTTTTTATCAACAATCTAGCATGCTTCTTTAAATCTTACAACAATCTAACATGTTATATTAAAAAAATAACATCTAAATGTTAATACTTTAGAAAAACTAGCTAAAATCCAATATATTTAACATTTTTAAAATTTAATTTTTGATTATTACATTGCTAAAGATTAAATATAAAACTTCCAAATGGTATAGTAATTGGCACTTCAATATCCGAACTATAAATATATTATTTTATATACAAAAAAATTCGCAATAAGCCTTTAGTTTTTTTTCCCCCCCTTTCTTCCTTTCTTTTCTAAATGATTAAAAGTCCTTATTAAGGAACAGGACTGGAATCTATTTCTCTTTCTAATTAGCAATTTTTCTGAAGGTCTTTTTTCCAATATAACTGTTCTAAGTTGTAGATTTTTACATTACTAATGCAAATGTAGCCTAACAGATAATTCATTTTGGATCAATTATTAAGACTTAAATTCTAATTATTTAGAGGTAGAAAATCGCTCAGTATTATTTTTCCAGATTAATATATTATTGTGATAAATCATTTTATTTATAATTTACTAAAATAGGAAAAGAACATAAGTTTTATGGACATATTTTTTCCTACATTAGTTTCTCTTTTTCAAAAATTTTACTTATTAATTAGGTTTCTTCATTTGAAAAAACTATAAAATTTACTTTTTGGCAATTCAATAATCTATAATAGGAATTTCAGGAGTTTAAAAGCCTAACAAAAAAAATCAAAAATTAAATCACATAAATATTTAATGCATAAAATAATTCTAAATATATACAAACTGATGATAAAAATATATATATACATTTTAAATACATTCAAGTAATAATGAATTAGAAAAATGTATCTCTTAGCATTGTATTTTATAAATTACAATAGGATACTATGTGTTACACAATTTAATTTCATATTACCTTCAAAGAACACACGTAAAAAAAGGCATCTTTTCTAGCAAATAATAAATGCTTCTATTCTCAAAATATATCACTATAACAATAAAAATTACTGTAAATTAATAGTAAAAGATGTAACATCAAAAATTATTTAAGACATTAATATGTAAATCAAAAATGATTGAATTAAATAAAAAATTTTAGGAAGTATGAATTGGATTTAAATTATCATAAATGAAAATAAAAAATATATCCTAATAAAAAGCTAGAAAAATTTAAGAAATGAAAATATGTAAAATAAATAAATTAATTAATTTCATAATTAATTATGAAATTAATTTAATTAATCATAATTAAACTAAAAAATTTAATTAATCATAAGTAAATTAATTAATTTCATGAAATCTCAAGTAATACACTTACTATTTTCACATTAATCCATTTTTTCATATAGTTAGGAACTGTTAATTTTAAGCCTTTACACTGAATTGGAAACCTAAAAATTAAATAAATTTCTAAATTTTTTAATTTATTTAAATAACTAAACTATAGAAACATCAGGCAATATAATCAGTCTTCTTCATGTATAAATATACTTTTTACATTCACAAAGAATAAATTCACTTACAATATCTTAAAAACTGATTATATTAAAGTTTCACTTATATGCTGTAGTTTAGAATAACAAAGATAAATTTCAAATATCTTGAGAAAAATTGAAGGAAAAGTTACTTTTTCTAAATCCAATTAAATACATAACAAAAAAATTAAACAAAATGAAATATGATAGTCAACAATTATAAAAATATCTAATGTTTAAAATATTTAAAAAAAATAATCCATAGCGATCATTTCTTTGAAAATATTGTGACTTGGCACACTCTTTACTTATTCTCCAACGTAATTTACACCTAACTCCTTCAATGTGCATTAAATAAAGTTAACAAGATCTTCTAAAGTTGAATATTGCTTTTCAGATTATTATATAAATTTTTCTTGGTAGTAATCCATTAACATTTTCAATTACATTTAAATCAAGAAAATCTAACTTTCAATTAAAAAAAACATTTATTTCATTTTATAATAAACACTATTTAAACTAAAATGTGTGAGAAGATGCACCATATTGTTGAACTAGGAAATTCAAAATTCTTATAGGATAACCATATTTCAACAGCTGCTGTTACAATACTTTGATGTATATTTTAAATTCCACATTTAAAAAAAGATAATAAATACTAAATTTATAATACTTTTAAAAATTCCACATACAAATATTGCAGAACTCCCTTTAAAGTGATGATTGCACCAAGAATTTTGCTCTTCATAAGTCACATCCGTAGTGATTAAGGCAATCAAATCAATTTAAGTTGAAGATCTTTTCAGCAAAAAATGTGACACTTTTCCAATTAATGTACTTCTTCTTTGGTTTTTTTTTTTTTTTTTTTTTTTTTTTTAATATTTTTTTCAAAACAGCACTTTAAAAAAGTGGTGGGCAAACTAGGGGTCGCCACATTCTTTTTTATGAAATGCATTATGCCTGCATGTTTCATACCATACAGTGTACGTATAAAGAGTGAAGCACTGTTACTCACTGTTTAATTGCAATTACATGCTGTCCGTTCTTTCTTTGACCGTAATGCATAATATTTATAAAGTGTGAAGACACAAGTTTTTCATTTTGGTAGAAAGCGCCCTATTCACGGTAATTTGCAAATTTTACTGACAAGTGCCTATTTGA